>SJXQ01008951.1:185460-223529 GCA_006408695.1 Aepyceros melampus | reverse complement strand
TTGACTCATTGGAAAAGACCCTGATGCTGGGAGAGATTGGGGGCCGGAGAAGAAGGGGACGACAGAGGATGAGATGGCTGGATGGCATCACGGACTCAATGGACGTGAGTCTGAGTGAACTCCGGGAGTTGGTGATGGACAGGGAGGCCTGGCGTGCTGCGATTCATGGGGTCGCAAAGAGTCGGACATGACTGAGCGACTGAACTGAACTGAAAGATAAAAAAGATCCATTTCATCAAGGGTCTCAGATTTTCTAGTGCAGGAATAAGCAACTTAATCTAACTTTTGTGGTATTCTGTCTTTCCACTTGTCTTTCTTAAGACAATTGAATGTGCTTTTAATGAACTTTCTAACCCAGAGAGAACCTGGAAATTATTTAGAGATTATAATTTAAAACATTTTAACTATCTTTTTTTCTAGATTTTGGATTTTTCCTTAAATCAATTTTGGTAATTTATATGTCCCAGAATTAAATTAGACTCTTCCACTCATCTAGAATTCATGCTTTTAAACTTTGTTTTACAAATTGTAAGATAACATGCTTTTGAAAACAATATTAGGATTCAAAATTTTTTTTCTAATTTGTTATATCTGTTCTCCTCCCAAATATGCTTCCCACAATCTAAGTTGATTAGATTCATCAGAAAATATTATTTTATTTAATATTTTATTCTTTTAAGAAAAATTAACTCTTGGAATTACTCATCATTTAATATATATTTCTATTTTTTTAATTTAATATTTTATGTATATTTCCCTTACATAGCTTTTCAAACATTTCTCAGTTCTTCATTTTAGTGCTTAGTTTATTTATTTACAATCTTTCAATAACACATGGAAAATATTTTCATTGTGAATTTACCTCTGAGTGTTACGTTAGCACTGCCACATATGTTTTGAATAACAGGATCTTGGTATTGACTATATGCCATTATTTGTAATCTAGGTTAAACTCTTAAGCAGTGAAAATAAAGGCTTATTTATAAAGTACACAATTACTACTTTTTTTTGTTTATAATTTTATTTTTTAATTTGTTGAGTTGAAATTAGAAAGTGTCCACACTATAATATTAATAGCTCTCAGTCTTCTAATACTGATTAATTTAAAGAGTTTATGATTATTTAAAATCATAAGCTCAGTTCATTGAACATAAAATATATTCCAAAATTATATGCCTCTATATTAATTCTTTATTTATAAAAAGTCAATCCTTAAGGTCTTTATTTTTGCTAATATGATATGCCCTTGACCAAGAATGCTATATGAATTATCTCACTATTTACATATCCTTCTGTGTTCTATTTGTATTACTGACTGATTATTCAGTATGAGAAATAATTCCTTAATAAGCTAAAGTTGTGTGTCATTGCTGTTTGTCCAAGAAATAGATAAAAACTTAAAAATGTTTTCACATTCAAATCCAACTCAAGTACTCTGTGTGTGTGGGTGTGTGCTAGTCAATTAACCTCCAATTAAAATAAATAATTTAATTAAAACAATACTGGAGGGGGTTGCCATTCACTTTTCCAGGGGATCTTTGAAACCTGAGTATCAAACCCAGGTATCCTGCATTGCAGGCAGATTCTTTATCATCTGAGCCACCAGGGAAGCCCCAAGTACTATATATATCCTTGAAATTTTTTCTTTGAACCTAGTAATTGTTTTAATCACTATTATCCCACCTGTTTATACATAACTTCTATCAGTACATTTAACACATGGCATTAATGTTTTATTTTTATCTTTTTCCGAATAGAGGATAAATTCCTTGAAGAGAAGACTGCCTTATTTGCCTTATTTTTATTTTATTATGCAAAAATAACCTTGGGATGGAAAACAATTACTTTCAAAGAGCATACACTAGACTGAAGGAAAACATGCCATATATGTGGCATCCATGGGCCCTTTGGCCCTTCAGTAAAACCAATGTAGATTAAGGTCCACAATAAATATGCCCTTTTTCTCATAGGTGACCATTTATGGAGATGTCCACAGTAGTCCTTTGCTGCTGAGACTGCTAATCATTTTATAATGTCCCTTTTCCCCTTTCATCAGTTTCAGTTCAGTTCAGTTCAGTCGCTCGGTCGAGTCCGACTCTTTGCGACCCCATGAATCGCAGCATGCCAGGCCTCCCTGTCCATCACCAACTCAGACTCGCATCCATCGAGTCTGTGATGCCATCAGCCATCTCATCCTCTGTCGTCCCCTTCTCCTACTGCCCCCAATCCCTCCCAGCATCAGGGTCTTTTCCAATGAGTCAACTCTTCCCATGAGGTGGCCAAAGTACTGGAGTTTCAGCTTTAGCATCCTTCCTTCCAAAGAAATCCCAGGGCTGATCTCCTTCAGAATGGACTGGTTGGATCGCCTTGCACTCCAAGGGATTCTCAAGGGTCTTCTCCAACACCATAGTGATCAGATTTTCAACTGGCTTGCATTTCTATCCATTTCATGACCATGTGTCTAAATCCTGACCAACTGATTGTGAGAAAAAGTGATGTGTGAAACTTCGAGCTTAACCCACAAAAACAGACTGTAATGTTCTCTACATCCACGGCTAGATCACTGACATAATGGCTGGAGTTGGAACAGACATTTGAAACAAGAAGTGAAAATAATTTTTTGAGGATCCTGAAACAGGAAACGATAAAGGAGCCTGGATCCCTGGCATTCAGAGCCATTTATGTTTGCCCTGAATAATGTTGTGAAAGAAATAATCTTATTTACACCACAGTTACTCGGGTCCTTCTTACAGATGTTGAACCTATAATCCATTCAATAAACTCCTTTAGAAAAATTTGCTCATTCTTGTCCTTCAAAAATTATTGTGTCCTGTTTTACCATTTTCCCATTTGAAATAAAACTATGTAAAAACAGAAAAGTAAGACACTGTGCAAACCAATGTGCAAAATATCATTATGAGGATGTTTTATGAAATTCTACACAACTTTTCTAAAATATTTAATTCTAAATAAGATTTTAATACATGGGAAATAGTTTCAGATTATGAATACATTATCATAAAAATAAAGTATTAAATATTAAGATAATGTGGAAGTTAGCTTTTAAGTTCAGTATAACATCCTGAAATTACATGGTCTTATTTGTTCTTATTAATTTTTCACTCTCAGGGAAGATGCTGTTAGATTTTGTCATTTTACTTTTCATAGAAAAAAATGGATCTGAATCTAGGGAAAGGAAACCTCAACTAATATAACTAACATTTCTACAAATGTTTAAGACATGAAAAGACACAAAAAAGGGCTAAATGTGATATTTTTAATTAGTTAGAATTAAATTGTGATTAAAAAAATTATTTGCCAGGATTTCTACACATTTCCTTTCATGACATATACATATATATATATACACCCACGTATGTATATATGCTAATAATAATATGTGTACAGAATACGGATGCAGATGAAAGCAACTACTTTAGCTAGAGGGACAACAGAGCTCTTGCCCTCCTGAGACTCCACTCATCAATTTGAGCTGGAAAGAATCCTCTCCAGGAACACTCGTAACCCACTTTTTATGTGTTGTGTATTCATAGTTATAAAACTCTGGTTAAGGGGACTAAAGATTAAGTAGTTAGAGAATCACTCTAAGGGCAAATGTAGCTTTAACATGAAAAAAAAAAAAAGAACCATTGGAAGCCTAGTTTCCATGCACTCTCCCAGAAAAAAGAAACTGAGAAAATTAATTTCATAAAATGTTACATTGTATCATCATCCATTAGCATTTATTGAACAACAAGTCCTTGGGGAATAAGGACATGTGACTTTATACTAGAAATGGTTTATTCCCTAAAGATGGTTTTAATTTGTGTAGCTCATATAATCCTGATATTTTGTGACATTTCAAGTATGCAGAAAGTACAACAATTACAATTCTATGTTGACATTTTCACACTTTTTAATGAATTTCTCATAAATTTATTTGAGATGTACAGGCAATAAATTCAAATTTAGTATGAGTAAATGTCTGCCATTTAAAGAAGCTGGATTACCTAAATTCTTGACTTAAACACTGAGTCAATTTCACAAATTTGAGACATTATCTCTAATAATGAGCTTCTCACTCAATAAAACTGTATTTATAGCTTTAAAAATTTGCAGAGAATGTAAATGTGTACCCAGGCAGGATGACAGCATAGTAATGAAAGGTTCACATCAGATCAAACAAGGCTTTTCTCAAACTATTACATAAACATAATTGTCAATTTTAGCAAGTAAAAGTAATAGTGTAATAATAGATGCCATTTAATGATGGCTGGTCTTTGACGAATGTTAGCTCATTTACTTTGGTTTTTAAAACAATTTTTCAAGGTTAGTTTCTTCTCCCTCTTTTACAGATACATACTTTCGGAGAGATTAAGAAACTTGCCCAAGCTATTTTACTGAGTTAGTAAGTGGCAACCTAATTTACAATTAGTCCCCTAACTTTATGTCCTAGACATATTGCAGCTCTATCACATCTTGAAATAAAAAAGAATCTGAGCCTGCTTCCCACTAGTGGAAGGAAATTGCATCTAAGTTTTTCTTCGTTCTCCCCGGAGAGATAGCCAAGGGGAAGGCAGTGTTATCATGTCATTTCTGCACAAGTTACCATTAACTGTTCTAAGAGCTCCACCAGAAGAAAGAACAAAATCCTGCTATTCCTAAATTCACCATCATTTCTCTCTCTCATGTTCAGGAGTTTGTTTCCAACCTCAAAGGAAGTCCTGTTTTTCTGTCCTGCAAACTCAGTTCTTAATAAGAATAATTTATGGGGATAAAAAGCCAGGAATTCTATCCAACTATAACATTCAGCCATGTGCACTCCTCTTTTGAGACAGTTGAAACACAACTCAAGTTGCTGAGATGGTGAAGTGAAAATAGAAGGAGAAAGAATATACTAGGTGTCCTTAAAACTTTTTTAACAGTTTAATAACATGATACAGCCATACCACATTCTTCCCAGAAGACAACTAGAGGTTATTTAAACATTGTTATCTAGCCTCTGAGCAAGAACATCATGCAGATGGAACAAGATGAATTACCACCACCAGCATGACTCACTCCTAACTGATCACATCCCCATGCAGGAGAGCTAAATAATTTCATCCTAGTCTGATGAGAAATTTACCCTTCACCTAAATGTTAAAAGCCTTTTTGGGATAACAGAAACTTCCATCAAAGGGCAATACAGTTCATTTGTAGAATAAGAAAGGGCTTCCAGTGGTTCAATGGTAAAGACTCTGCCTGCAATGAGGGAGACAATGGTTAGATCTCAAAGATCCCCTGGAGAAGGAAATGGAAACCTACTCTGGTATTCTTGCCTGGGAAATCCCACACACAGAGGAGCCTCTGGCAAGGTCCGTGGGGTCACAAAACACTCAGATACAACTTAGCAACTAAACAAAAGTAAGGGGAAAAGTCAGTCTATTCTGCATACATATAGTCAAAGCTATCGTTTTTCCAGTAGTCGTGTATGGATGGGAGAGTTGAACCACAAAGAAAGCTGAGCAGCAAAGAATTGGTGCTTTTGAACTGTAGTGTTGGAGAAGACTCTTGAGAGTCCCTTGGACTGCAAGGAGATCAAACCAGTGCATCCTAAAGGAGATCAGTCCTGAATATTCATTGGAAGGACTGATGCTGAAGCTGAAGCTCCAATACTTTGGTCACCTGATGTGAAGAACTGACTCATTGGAAAAGGCTCTGATGCTGGGAAAGATTGAAGGCTGGAGGAGAAGGGGACAACAGAGGATGGGATGGTTGAATGGCATCACGGACTCAATGGACATGAGTCTGAGCAAGCTCTGGGAATTGGTGATGGGCAGGGAGGCCTGGGGTCTCAAAGAGTCGGACATGACTGAGCAGCTGAACTAACTGAACTGATTCTGTATAATGGTTCTACTTACAAAAATATTCCTGTTCTCAACATGGGGTTACACTATAGCTCCCTCCTTTCTTTAAAAAAAAAAAAAAAGGCAAAACAAAAAGTGAGACTATCCTTGGAAATGGTGCTGTGCGTGCTCTGCTCTAACAAACAAGAGGCACCATAGATAAGCACACAGACGTGTCTGTTCTCATGCCCTTGGGAATATTGAAAAGGATGAGCAGTCTCTAGATTGCATGACAGGGACGAACAACACTCTTTGTGGGTTTTGTTTGTTTATTTTGCTTGTTTGTTACTGTATGAACATCCTCTAAGGAAGCAGCCTTTAATTGCCTTTTAAGGGAGTGAGCACATATATGAAATACACAGTGACAGGTTGACATAATGCTAGTCCCTTTTACACTGCTTTCCAAGAGACAAAGGAAAAAAAATCAGGAAGCAGAACAATGACATGCAAACCTAGAAACTGCTTGATACTCCTTAGCGAGTAAAGGTTGTGGACTAACTGCAGCCATTCCCCAGTGTCTTCGCTGAAGCTAAATGCTAAGTAAACAAAATGCCAAACTGTGTACCCGAAACACATGTGATGCTGCAGTATATTCATAAGAGACATCGCAGCAGATGTCTTAAAACACTGTTGTGCTAAAAACAAACAAACACACAAACAGTAATCCTGTATGGAATTACTTAGGGCAGCCTTCCTCCTCCACTCCAGTTATTTAAAGATTACAAAATGCTGGTGTGACACATTAGATCTAGGGACTGAGGTGTTACCCTATGCACTGGATGAGTCTTCCAAGAAGAGAGAGTCACAGATAGCTCTCCAGAAGGTGGGGTGTCGGGGAGGTTTGAGAACCTGTAGAGGAATGTAATGAAGGCAATGTGTAGCCACCATGTTCCCACTGCCCTTCAGATGCTTTCCCACGTGGACCCTCAGGGAAGTCCAAGTCGTTAAGAACTTTAGCTCTTCCTTCCTGAATTGTTATTCTGCTGTAAAGAGGCAAGATAGGAAGAGGAGAAACAGGGCACGCTCCATTTGCTTTCCTTTTCAGCTCTCCTGTGGAGAAGAAAGATTGTTAAGTTGGAAAGTCTATCGCCTGGTGTGATGGTTGTTGACTAGCAAGTGGTCAGCACATAGAGATGCTGGGGAGAGAGAGGAGGGACCACCAGCTCAGTGCAGAGCGCTGAGCAGTAACGTCAGAGATGCGGTGGAACAGCACCTTCCTTCTGCCACATGTTAGAGAAAGCTGTTTTCCGAAGAAAGGCACATGTGAAGAGAGGGTGGAAATCCACGTTGCACTGATTTGCACCCAGGTTATCCAGCAACTAGTTACAACTTCATTATTTCATTTATGCTTTCAACAAAAATGTATTAAGCACCTCTTATAAGCCAGACACTGTAGTTAAAGAAGAGGACTTGGCAAAATAATCTCTGTTGTACAGACATTAATATTCTAAGTGGAACATAATCAAATAAATAGAAAGTATAATATGTACTGTGGTACTGTGCTGTGCTTAGTCTCTCAGTCTTGTCCACCTCTTTGGGACACCATGGATTGTAGCTCACCAGACTCCTCTGTCCATGGGGATTCTCCAGGCAAGAATATTGGAGTGGGTTGTTATGACCTCCTCCAGGGGATCTTCCCAACCCAGGGATCAAACCCAGAACTCCTGTGTTGCAGGCAGTTTCTTTACCATCTGAGCTATCAGAGAAACCCAAGAATACTGAAATGGGTAGCCTATCCCTTCTCCAGGGGATTTTCCCAACCCAGAAATCAAACTGGGGTCTCCTGCATGGCAGGCAGATTCTTTACCAGCTGAGCTACCAAGGAAGCCCATATACTATGGTAGATGTATGTACAGGTTGCCATGGTAGCATATCAGAGATCAATTTCATTCCACTGGGAGAAATTGTGACCGACTTACCAGAAGAGAGAATTCCTCAGCCCAGACTTCAGGGAGAAGTACTATTTGTGCAAAATCTATGAATGGGGCAGGTGAGATGGAGTGAGAGGAGAATGCAAGTTAGGCTGCTCACTATGCCAAGGCATGGATGATGGCAGCAGGACTTAAGTGGGGGATTGAATTTTCTCTTCACGGTGCAACACAGAGTAGGAACAGGAATAAGGAGAGATGACATTAGAGAGCTGGTCAGTGATTGGATTATGCATGATTGGTAAGCCAGGGCAAGGATATTGACCTATAGTCATTCACGAATGTGTGTGTTCAAAAAGGCTACTTTGTCAGAAATACAGAGAATTAAACCTGAGACAAGACCAGGAGCTGACTGTAGCTCAGATCATGGATTCCTTATTGCCAAATTCAGACTTGAATTGAAGAAAGCAGGGAAAACCACTAGACTATCCAGGTATGACCTAAATCAAATCCCTTATGATTATAAGTGGAAGTGAGAAATAGATTTAAGGGCCTAGACTGATAGACAGAGTGCCTGATGAACTATGGATGGAGGTTCATGACATTGTACAGGGGACAGGGATCAAGACCATCCCCATGGAAAAGAAATGCAAAACAGCAAAATGGCTGTCTGAGGAGGCCTTACAAATAGCTATGAAAAGAAGAGAAGCAAAAAGGAAAGGAGAAAAGGAAAGATATTCCCATTTGAATGCAGACTTCCAAAGAATATCAAGGAGAGATAAGAAAGCCTTCCTCAGTGATCAATGCAAAGAAATAGAGAAAAACAACAGAATGGGAAAGACTAGAGATCTCTTCAAGAAAAATAGAGATACCAAGGGAACATTTCATGCAAAGATGGGCTCGATAAAGGACAGAAATGGTCTGGACCTAACAGAAGCAGAAGATATTAAGAAAAGGTGGCAAGAATACACAGGAGAACTGTACAAAAAAGAGTTTCACGACCCAGATAATCATGATGATGTGATGACTAATCTAGAGCCAGACATCCTGGAATGTGAAGTCAAGTGAGCCTTATGAAGCATCACTACGAACAAAGCTAGTGGAGGTGATAGAATTCCAGTGTAGCTATTTCAAATCCTGAAAGATGATGGTGTGAAAGTGCTGCACTCAATATGCCAGCAAATTTGGAAAATTCAGCAGTGGCCACAGGACTGGAAAAGGTCAGTTTTCATTCCAATCCCAAAGAAAGGCAATGCCAAAGAATGCTCAAACTACCGCACAATTGCACTCATCTCACACACTAGTAAAGTAATGCTCAAAATTCTCCAAGCCAGACTTCAACAATACGTGAACCGTGAACTCCCTGATGTTCAAGCTGGTTTTAGAAAAGGCAGAGGAACCAGAGATCAAATTGCCAACATCTGCTGGATCATGGAAAAAGCAAGAGAGTTCCAGAAAAACATCTATTTCTGCTTTTTTTCAAATCCTGAAAGATGATGGTGTGAAAGTGCTGCACTCAATATGCCAGCAAATTTGGAAAATTCAGCAGTGGCCACAGGACTGGAAAAGGTCAGTTTTCATTCCAATCCCAAAGAAAGGCAATGCCAAAGAATGCTCAAACTACCGCACAATTGCACTCATCTCACACACTAGTAAAGTAATGCTCAAAATTCTCCAAGCCAGACTTCAACAATACGTGAACCGTGAACTCCCTGATGTTCAAGCTGGTTTTAGAAAAGGCAGAGGAACCAGAGATCAAATTGCCAATATCCGCTGGATCATGGAAAAAGCAAGAGAGTTCCAGAAAAACATCTATTTCTGCTTTACTGACTATGCCAAAGCCTTTGGATCACAATAAACTGTGGGAAATTCTTAAAGAGATGGGAATACCAGACCACCTGACCAGCCTCTTGAGAAACCTATATTCAAGTCAGGAAGCAATAGTTAGAACTGGACATGGAACAACAGACTGGTTCCAAAGAGGAAAAGGAGTGTGTCAAGGCTGTATATTGTCACCCTGCTTATTTAACTTCTATACAGAGTAGATAATGAGAAACACTGGGCTGGAAGAAGCACAAGCTGGAATCAAGATTGCTGGGAGAAATATCAATAATCTCAGATATGCAGATGACACCACTCTTATGGGAGAAAGTGAAAAGGAACTAAAAAGCCTCTTGAACTGTCATGCTGGAGAAGACTCTTGCGAGTCCCTTGGACTACAAAGAGTTCCAAGCAGTCCATCCTAAAGGAGACCAGTCCTTGGTGCTCACTGGAAGGACTGATGCTGAGGCTGAAATCCAATACTTTGGCCACCTCATGCGGAGTTGACTCATTGGAAAAGACCCTGATGCTGGGAGGGATTGGGGGCAGGAGGAGAAGGGGACGACCGAGGATGAGATGGCTGGATGGCAGCACCGATTCAACACACATGAGTTTGGTTGAACTCTGGGAGTTGGTGATGGACAGGGAGGCCTGGCGTGCTGCAATTCATGGAGTCTCAAAGAGTTGGAATGACTGAGCAACTGAACTGAACTGAAACCTGAGACTAAATCTAAGAAAGAGAATGAAATCTGACTATAATAATGATCCCTAAGAAATTATAAAAACCTGGGGCCAAGGCAATGAGTGCTGGAATGGAGGTAAGTGTACAGATTGGAGAGAGGTTAAAGACAAGAGATTAATACGACTCAGTGGAGACTTCCCCGGTGGTCCAATGTTTAGGATTCCTTGCTGCCAATGCAGGGGGCATGGGTTTGATTCCTGGTTCAGGGAATGGTGGGGTCAAAAAAAAAATCTGGTGATCAATTAAATATGGATAAAAAATACATGAGAGAAAAAAAAATCAATTCCTAGATGTACAGTTTTATAGGATGCATTGAAGTTGGTAAATTTAATGAAAAGGATGAATTTCATTTTGAACATGTGAGTTTTGTGGGTTTGCACTGTATCCATATGACCGAAAGAAAGCTTACCATGAAAACGAATAAGAGACAGAATACAAAGACAGCGACAGGACAATATCTGACAACAGAAATTCGACCCACAACCTCTGCAACAGCTGGTCCAAGAAACTAAACTACAGCCTTTACAGTAATTGGTTCAGAACACTCAGGGCTTAGTCAGTGTCAAGTTTCTCTATTTATTGCCCCCACTTCCAACTCAGGATGGACCAGAGAAAGCCAAGTACAGGCTCCAGACCAATCACATAAGATGGCCAGCTCTAGCAAACCCTCCTTCAGTTTTCCCATGCCAGCACCCTCCAATCAGAACATAACCTGTAGCCTTCTCTGTTTTCCCTCCACAACGTTTTTCTACACTTTTGCTTGCATTGACTGCCAAAGACAAGTGATGGTGGTTGACACCCTTGCTATGGCAAGCTCTGAATGAATAGCCTCTGGCTGTTGTCGTTTGCGTGTCTATTTCCACAGCTTTTCTTAGAAGCTCCATCAAGATACAGTATATACCACCTGGTGATGGCTGCTGCTGCTGCTGCTGCTGCTAAGTCACTTCAGTTGTGTCTGACTCTGTGTGCCCCAGAGACGGCAGCAAACCAGGCTCCCTCATCCCTGGGATTTTCCAGGCAAAAGTACTGAAGTAGGGTGCCATTGGCTTCTCCACTGGTGGTGCCAAACCTAAGCATTTGACAAGGAACAGAACCCAAAGAGGCTCCTTATGTCTTGCTGCTCATGGCTTGACAAGTCTGTGATTGGATAAGTCAGAACTAGGTCTGGAGTTCACTGCACCTGAGTTGAGTTCCTTGCTAGTTATTCTGTTTGGTAGGTATACCCAGGTTTTTTATTGGTTCCAATTTATTTGGCATTCTTAAGTAGAATCAGAACATTCATTTTTATTCTATTCTGTGCTTCCATTTTGTATTGTATTACCTAACAGGATTATTTGTCATAAGGAAGAGGTGAAAGCAAAAGATGACAAGACAAACCCTATAAGCCTGTTGTTGTTTAAGCCAGCCCCGCGGATAGGTTTGTGTTTGTGTTCTCACTGACCAGTGTTCATTTAGATAAACCTTGCTGTGGGACACCAATAAAACCTGACTGGTGCTTCATATGTCTGATTCTTTATCTTGAGAGTTCATCTTTGGTACTGAAAGTGAAAGTGAAAGTTGCTAAGTTCTGTCTAACTCTTTTGGACCCCATGGACTATACCATCCATGAAATTCTCCAGGCCAGAATTCTGGAGTGGGTAACTGTTCCCTTCTCCAGGGGATCTTCCCAACCGAGCGATCTCCCACATAGCAGGAGGATTCTTTACCAGCTGAGCCACCATACCGAGAGCATGTTTTCTCTGGCTGTTCACCTGCCAGGGTACAGATTTTTGTGGTCTGTACACAGAGGCAGCCAACCCTCAGATTGGGAACCCAAGATACGAACAGTACCCACATCATTTTCACGTGACTATAGCCAGCTCTCATGAGGTCATCTGAATCCAAATCTTCTCATGGTGAAAACTCCTACAACTTATATATTCTCTCATTACATTCTTAATGCCTACATCTCTCTCCCTAAATGGCATAACTGTAGCAAGGGTGACTGAGATTCCATGGCCACTCTGAGAAATATTTGACTTGAACAAAATTGTTTGCTTGAAACACATCTTTAAAATGCCATTTGTGACCATATAGATGGACCATTGATGGATGGCAGTATTCTAAGTGAAATAAGTCAGACACTTATTCCAAGTGAAATAAGTCTTATATATTATTATAATGATACAATATTGCATATTATTATATTATATTATAATTATATAATATGTAATTATAATAATTACAATGTAAATTGTAATAATTGACAAAAACAATTACTGTATCATCTCACTTACATATGGAATCTATAAACAAAGAAAAAAACAAGTTCATAGATAGGGAGAACAGATTTGACAGGTTGAAGAGGTGGGCAATAGTTGTTGGTTAAAAGGGGTGAAAGGGTCAAAAGGTACAAACTTCCAGCTATAAAATAAATAACTCATGGGAATATAATTTAAAGCATAATAACTATAGTTAATAATATATTATTGCATATTTGAAAGTTGCTAAAAGAGATCTTAAAGGTTTTCCTCACAAGAAAAAAAATTTAATTATGATTAATGTTAACTAGATACATTGTGGTGATTATTTTGCAATATATACAAATAGCAAATCATTATACTATTCACTTGAAACTAATATAATATTGTATGTCCATTAAATCTTAATTACGAAAAAGGAATAAGACATCTCAAGTATAGTGAGTAGTAGTTTTTAATTGGTATGCAGAAAGCTTGAAACAAAATTCTGATTCAAAAGTTGCTGCAATTAAAGATTCTCCAGCAAAAGCTAATGAGGAATTTGACAAACTTCAGCAACAACAAACTAGACACATTTCCCTAGTGAACCCCCGTGCTTCTCCCCTGGTTGGTTTTCTTTATCTCTTCTCTTCCTCCTGTTCTACCAGTCTCTCCCGTCTGTCCCTTCATCACTTCCTCTCTCTTCCTCACCCTGTCCAGACCTCCTACATTTCCCAAGGCACTCTCTTAAAGACTCCTAAATGCCATTTGCTTCTAAAGATGTTTCTCTTCCTGAGCAAAGTGTTTAGGCAGCTGTGGAATTTAAACTTTAGACCTCAGTTGAGGGAGTAAGTGAAAGTTGCTCAGTCGTGTCCTACTCTTTGTGACCTCGTGGACTATACAGTCCATGGAATTCTCCAGGCCAGAATACTGGAGCGGGTAGCCTTTCCCTTCTCCAGGGGATCTTCCCAATCCAGTGATCAAACCCAGGTTTCCCACATTGCAGGCGGATTCTTTACCAGCGGAGCCATAAGGGAAGCCCAAGAATACTGGAGTGGTTAGCCGATCCCTTCTCCAGTGGATCTTCCTGACCCAGGAATCGAACTTGGGTCTCCTTCATTGCAAGTGGATTCTTTACCAACTGAGCTATCAGGGAAGCCCCAGACCTCAGTTAAGAACTACAATTAAGAATGCATCTAAACCAAGACTGGTAACTATGCATAGAATAATTTATATTTGGGAGGTGATACCTAGATAAGGGAATGTCTACCCACTCCAGTATTCTTTCCTGGAGAGTTCCATGGACAGAGAGCTTGGCTTGGATATAACAGGGTTGCAAAGAGCTGGACATGGGTAAGCAACTAACACTACACTTTCACTTTTCACATACTTACCCAGAATGACCTGACAATATCAACTTATATTGGTCAGAACCACAGGTGCTAATTTCTGGTTGGCAAAAGCTGATTGAACAACTCAGAAGGGGATTTATGGATATGTCTTTCCAAAAAGCCAACATGGACTCACTGAGGAAAGCTTGTATCCCACTTGGTCACACTCTCTGTTTCCTAGAAGTACTGCAAGTGGACTTATAGGCTTGATCTTGTGAGAAAGCTGTCCAAGGGAAGGGAGTATAATGAACCCATTTGAGCCTGAGAATTAAGAAACATCACCCAACAGGGTAGTGCAGGGAGGGGCTATCCATTGTTTGGGTGAGGGTGGGGAGGCGAGGAGGTAATCCATCCTTTATTTTCTTGATAGTTGCAAAGGGAAATCCAAACTGGAAGTCTGAATCCCAGGAAAGGAAAGGGTCCAAGGGAAGGACAGTGCTCCTAGTCTAGACCACACTCACTAGGAAGCTGGGACCTTGGAGATGGATGCTGTGGGACTGAAGAGCTGAATCCAAGGACAGTCTTGTCTGAATTCCATGCAGAGGGAGTGGGATCCCACTTCCTCCGAAGTCACAAGCAGTTGGACAAGGCTCTGGATGGGGCTGCCGGGCAGAAGTCTTAAAAATGACAAGCAACCACCACAGGAGAAGAGTTTCCCATGCTTTAGTGTCTATTTCAAAATCTGGGACTTTCCAGGTCAACTGAGGGAAGGCAGGTAACCCTTCTACTTATTTAGTTGATTGCTTGTTTCTTCGTTTAACAAACACATATAGAATTACTATACAGAGACCTTTGCAAGTGCTTTATATTAATTCCTTTAATGTTCACAACTGTTATATGAGGAAGTGCTGTTCTTATACTTATTTTTTAGAGTAAAGTGAGGCACAGAGATGTGGAATGCCTTTCCCCAGTCAGACTGCTAGTAATAGAGACAGGATTCAAACTCAGACAGTATGTCCAGATTCCATGCTCTTAACCACAAGTAGATCTATTTACTACTATTATTTTAGGGAGAAAATAAAACCATTATCAAGAATCATAACTTAATCTTATAAAGCAATTCATACCATATATATTTCACTTAATTCTTACAACAACTCTGTGACACGGGTATTTTATTTTCAATTGATAGATGAAGAAACAGGTTCAGTGGAGCATTCAAAGTCAAATAGTTAGAAGGTCACAGTCAGGGCTGAAACACAGGTTGTCTGATGCCAGTCAAAAATTCATTTCACTGTATCACATTGTAATTTGTTAGAAAGACCTAAAGGAAGTAAGTGAAGAGGTGGCCAAGGAAACACACAATCTTTAAAAAACAAAACGAGCAAACAAAAAAAGGGGATAACAGTCATGATTCAGACCTGCCTGATCGTTGCTGATTGAGCATCAGTTGCATGATACATCACCATCAGCCCTCACAGTGGAAAATGAGTCAATTGCTATATTCCACGGCTTTTATCAAAGGCCTCTCAAGGAAACTGGAAGAATTTGCTAAATTCATATTGCAATCTAGCCCATTATAAGATTTCTACAGCAACAAGAGACTCAGAACAAGAAATTGCACATAATCCATCAGCTGGGAGACAGAGAGTGGTGTACCATCAAATTCAACACCCTAGACCCCTGTTCCTCATCTCTGGATTCTCTATAACTTCAGTATGTCAGCAAAACAAGAACCAAATAACTCTGTGGTTTTCCAAAACATATAGAAACATGGGGACTGTTGAGAAAGAACAATTCTGATAAGAACAAAGATTAGTTCAAATATATGAAATATGTTTGACTAAACTTGAAAACAATCCCATACATTAATCATAGTTCTTATAAAGCGGTATCATCTTGATGGTCTTGAAAAAGAAGTTTAAAGTCTTAACGACTAAGCACTTCTGCATCCTTATCTTTGTTCAGCATAGATGACTCAAGGCTTTTACTATTAAAATAATCTTATCGTGCTTGTTCTAAACTGGATTTTTCATATTGTAATGTCTTGTTTCTGTTCCCTCCACTGTTTCCTAATTTATTTTCAATGCCCAAAGACATGTTATGTAGACTGTTGAATGTGGTCATACTGAATTAGTCAAATAATTATGAATTTTTAAATCATTATATTGTATATGTAACCTCTATAAGAAAAATATCTCCTCCATCTAAGGAAGTGTATTAAATGCACTTTGGGAATCATATTAAAAAGATAATAAACAGCACACCATTATGAACGTTAATGAATACTAAAAAGTATTCTAACTGAAAAGTAGAAATAGATAACTAGAGGTTTCTTAACCAAAATAAAGAGAAAAAGGGCACATTTAGGTTGGACATCTATAATAGCAGATATCAGAGGAAACTAGCTTAGACAAAGTATAGACTTTATTTTGCAACAATAAACTCATGAAAACAAAAATGCCCTAAGAACCAACTTAATCTTAACTCAGACCCCTGCATGTTCCCTCTTGGTCTCCGCCTCTCTGACTTGTGTTCCATCAACCTTACCTGCCACCATCTAACAGGTGGGCTCTTCTTCCCAAATCTCAGGATGAAAAACAGCCACTACGTACCACCTCCAACTGTACATTTTCTCTGTTCGAATGAGTAGCCACACTGGACTGACATTTTTTAATCCCAGGGCTGCATACCAACATGATAACTTCTTTGCATCCATGTGAATAGGAAGAACTTGTCCCCAAACAGCAAGAAACACGATGAGTCGTAGATCAAATAGGCATCATCCCACTCTTCAAAGTCTGAAAAGAAAAAAACATAAAAGGCTTCAAAGGCAATCTGGCAAGCATGTTATATTAAAACTAAGAAAAAATATGACTGCACTAAACCACTGGCACACATATTAAAGAAGCTATTTTCAGAATCAGTCAAACTCTGAAAGCATAGAACTCTGCATACTGGAAAACTGTAGACTCAGTGAAAATGTAGGAAAATAGGCATCCACTTTTAAAAAAAATTAAATGCCCTATATTCTGCATTCCTTAGAGCCTTTACCTTCTTCCCCATCCCTCTAATCCCCCAACTCTCCTACCCACCTTCAACAAGCCACTTGCCTAAGAAGGACCAATGTGCTTTCAGAGAAATTCCAAGGACACAGTGTTCCTTGACTCTGCTAATGTGAAATTCTAATGTGATGGAGAATCATTACTTTCAAAGAAACCCTATCCAAGAGTTAATAATATGTAAATGGGCTCTTAAAGGCACTAGAACATATGCAGAAGCAATGTATACAACACTTTAAGGAAAGTTTAGGCTTTCGTTTACTTGGAATAAAAAGATAATATTCAAAATATGTAACACCAGCTATAATCCTTCCACTCCAGAGGAAAAGAAACTGAATTTCTAACCCCTAACAGAAAAACTCAAGACATCGTCTGCCAATGACAGTATATATTATTAGAAAGTTTTGACTCTCGGGTCTATCATGTAAAATTTAATAAAGCAGCTATTTGACACCATAATACTTGCAAGGACATAGTACAGGGAGATGAAATAGGGTAAAACCTAATAACATGCAAAGTTCCATAAGAAAAATAAATATTCTAGTGTCAACATGACAGTTAAAATTCAAGGTTGAAGGTACATCCTTGTAATAAGGCAGTGTTATTCATCCACAAAAGAGCTGCTCCAAAACAGCTACAATTAGTTTTAGTTTTCAAAAAAGAAAAATATGGAAAAAAATTTTAAGTTGTGTGGGACAAAGGCTAAGATAACTTGACTGATAAGTACTCTGTCGCTATAGATAAGAAATTGGAATAAGTTGAGCATCTTAATGCATGAATAGACCTGAGCATCAGTTTTGGTTTTCTGTATAAAGCATATCAATGATGCTAAGAGCTAAGTGTTTCCTCAAGAGTCAGATGACTTTTAGAGTGAGAGAAATTACCTAGGAAATTCAAGTTCCCTGAGCAAATTACATTTCCAGCATCTAAATAGTACAAGTATTTTGGTAGAACTTAATTTATTTTCTTTAGAATAATAAAATGATCAGAAAATGTGCCCAGGTTCAATCTGGAGATCAAGTCTACAAAGCATGGAGTAAACAAATTTGGGGGCTTTAAAAATAAGGAAATTAATATACTACATTATCAAAACAATAGTGATAGATGCCTAGAATAGGGGCAGATTGGTAGGTAATAAAGGCCCAATAGATTAGTATACTTTGATTAATATAGTTTGAATTCTAGGTCAAATCCATTCTTGTTCAATGCAGTGTACATAGACGGCATTGTTTACATTCTTTTTTACTATACATCCCTTAGTTTTTAAAAACATTTTCTGGCTTTCTTGAGGTATAGTTGATAAATACAACTGTAGTATATTCAAAGTGTGTAATATGATGATTTGATGTACAGACACAAGTAAAAGGATGCCCACAATCAAGTCAGCATCCATCTCCCAGCATGGTTCCTTTGTTTCCTTTCTCCTCTTTTTCTGGAGAGGGGTAAGAATGCATGACATTTACCCTCTTAGCAGATTTCAAGAGTACAGTATAGTGTCATTAACTGTTGTACCATGCTATATATTATATCCTAAAAACTTATTTCTCTGATGGCTGTAAGTTTGTACTCATTTTATAACCTCTCCCTATTTCTCCATCTCCCAGGCCCTGTTGACAACCATATTCTGTTTTGACAAGTTGGCCTGTTTTGCTTTGATTTTTCCGCTTTTGTTTTCTTTTCTTAGATTCCACATATAAGTGAAACCACGTAGCCACCTATCTTTCTTTCTTTTCACTTAGCACAATGACCTCTCGTTTCATCCATTTCATTGCAAATATCAGAATTTCTTTCTTCTTTATGGCTGAAAAATATCCCACTGTTTATATATACTACATTTTCTCTATCCATTCATTTGTCAACAGCTACTCAGGTTGTTTTCTTACACTGACTATTGTGAACAGTGCTGCACTGAATATAGGAACACATACCTCTTTAAGACAGTGATTTTGCTTCCTTTGGATATATACCCATTAGTAGAGCAATTGAATGATAAAGTGATTTTTCTTTTCAATTTCTTGGGAAATCTTTACCTTGTTTTCTATACGACTGTACTAGTTTATATTCCGACCAGCTGTCTGCAAATCCCTTCTTTTAAAATTGCAAGTGGGAAATTTACCTTAAATGAAAACAAATATAAAAGTACAACTCATAAGTACTCTTGCAATTTGTGATTGCTAAAACTCTTAAGGGATATATATCAGTAAGTTGGTAACTGAGGGCTCTGGCAGAGGTAAGGCCATGTGAGGACATAGTGAGAATCTGGCCATCTACAAGCCAAGGAGAGCCCTCAAAAGGGACCAAATCTATTACAACACTTCATCTTGGATTACTAGCCTCCAAACTTCAAGAAAGTTAATTTCTGTTGGTTAAGCCACTCAGTCTCTGCTATTTTGTTACAGCAGCCTTAGCAGATTAATAACAACCATTAAGGTTTTTTTTAAACTTTTTATTTTGTATAGGGGTATAGCCGATTACAATGTTGTGATGATTTCAGGTGAACAGTGAAGGGACTCACCATACATATTAACGAATCATTCTCCCTTGAGCTCCCCTCCCATCCAGGCTGCCACATAACATTGAGCAGAGTTTCATGTAATATACAGTAGGTTCTTGTTGGTTATCCATTTTAAATATAGCAGTGTGTACACGACCTTCCCAAACTCCCTATCCCTCCCTCCCACACCCCTGCAACCAAAACATCATTCTAATACAGTCACTAATTTTTGAGGTGATTTGTTTTATACCACTAGATAACTCAGGCTTCCCTGGTGGCTCTGCAGTAAGAATCCACCTGCAATGCAGGAGACACAGGAGACGCAGGTTCGATCCCTGGGTTGGGAAGATCTCCTGAAGTGGGGCATGGCAACCCACTCCAGTATTCTTGCCAAGAGAATCCATAGACAGAGGCGCGAGCCTGGCAGGCTACCATTCAGTGGGTCACAAGGGGCAGACACTACTGAAGCAACTTAGCACGGATGCCCTGGATAACTAATATGATAATTTTCAACTAGGGTAGTACATGTAAAATTTACAAGATATCCTTGACTTTAGTGGGTTATAAAAAAAATAGACTGGATGTTGACAGTTAACTAAGAAATATTACAGCGACAATAAGACTAAACAAATATATAAACATATGATATGATTACTTATATGTATGTGTTGGGGCAAATAGATTGAGAATCTAGGCTTTTTACAGATAAAGCACTATAAAAGCATGCCATAAAAATGTCTTCAGTAATACATATTTCAATCATCATCTTTACTTAATGCATGCCATAAAGTTTATATACTATAATGTAGAAATATAATTTTGAAAATATTCTACTTTAAATGCATGTATGGCAATTATCCAAGAATCATTCAAAACATACATAAATAATATAATACCTTCTTTCTAATATCACTGGAAAAGATATAATCTTCTTATGGGAAATAATATTCAAGAGGGGCAATTTTGACATACTGGGTTCAGAAATACAGTGGCCAGATCAAAAAATTATGTTTGAAAACAATAGGTTGAGAAATTCACAAATCCACAAGTCAGTTCCTAGCTAAAGGAATGAGAGCTACCAATCTCAGAAACAGAATTTACATGTATTATCCAGATATATTACAATAGTAATCTCTGCTTTGTAAAGGAAGAAACTATCTCAGAAAGATCAAGTTGCAAGATACCACACAATTAAGAATTACTCACACTAATGCTATTAGTATAAACCATTATCGTCACCATCACCATCATCCAGGATGAAGTCAAAAATCACATATTTTGTGTTTGCATATGGGCTTATTAAGGGCTTCCCAGGTGGCGCTGGTGGTAAAGAACCTGCCTGCCAATGCAGGAGACATAAGAAATGCTGATTCAATCCCTGGGTTGGGAAGATCCCCTGGAGGAGAGCATGGCAATCCACTCTAGTATTCTTGCCTGGAGAATCCCATGGACAAAGGAGTCTGGTGTGCTACAGTCCACAGGGTCGCGCAGGGTTGCACACATCTGAAGCGACACATGCATGGGCTTGTTAATGACAATTTTTCCGTAATGGGTGATACACCTAGTCACATTCATTTGTCACGTATGTATGTGTGTGTCCTCCAATTATTAAGGGATATGGCCCACAAAATGTTATGGCCCAATAATATTCCATTGCTTCTTTAACAAAACATTTATTGGAGGGTAATGGCTTTACAATATTGTGTTGGTTCTGCCACACATCAACATGAATCAGTCACAGGTGTACATATGAGCCCTTCCAATTGAACCTCCCTGTTATCTTTCATCCCATCCCATCCCTCTAGGTTGTCACAGAGCACGGGGCTGAGCTCTCTGTGTCACACAACAAATTCCCACTGGTTATCTATTTTCCAAATGGTAATGTTTATGTTTCCATGCTGCTACCTCCATTTGTCCCACCTTCTCCCTCCCCCACTGTGTCGACAAGTTTGCTCTTTATGTCTCTGTCTCCGTTGCTGCTCTGCAAATATGTTCATCAGTGCCATCTTTCTAGATTCCATACTCATGTGTTAATATACAATATTTGTCTTTAAAGTGGATCACTAGACTCATCTTCAGAGAGCAAGGAAACATAATAACCTAAAGTAGCTACTTTCAGGTCAATATTCCTAATCTCCTCTCCCATCCTGATCCTAGACCCAGCCTTTCTGCCTTAAAGACAGGTCGACCCAAGTTAGACTAATCGAGGTTCTTTCCACCAGGAACCTTGTTTTCAATGTATCATCTGATAGTGTCTGACAGCAGGTGTTAAAAAGAATAAAGGTTATAAATTCTTATGCTGAGATCCCCAGAACTGCAGTGGTTCTGTATATTCTGAGACTTGGTTGTTCAGCTTTTTGTTCAGTTTTGGCAGGTACCAGCCAATCATTTTTATGAGAGGCTTAGAATCACTCTCTGTGTTTTCATCCAAAGAATATTAAATGGAAATTGGTACCAGAGAGTGGGTTCTGGCAATAAAGTCAGAGAGAAATGTGCATGATTTGGATCCAGTCATCAGGCCAGAAAGTTGTAAAATATCTACAGATATCTCAAGATGGGCAAAAGCAGTCTGTGATTTTCAGTGGTGGAACATCCCCTCTTGTTATTGTCTGTAGGCTACTAGGGTTGGATAGAGATCTGGGGGAATTTGTACCTTCTGCCACAAATTTAAAGGGGATAAAGAGCCCCAGACCCATGGGTATAATGGTTCATTCTGATAAGATATCGCTCTAAAATATTTAATCCTATGTCAAAAATCTTAAGACATAAGAGTACAGATTCAGGGCCCTTTTGTTATGAAATAAAACCATCTGATTAATGCCCAGAAACAAAATTTGAGGATTAGTTCTGCTATATTGCAACATCTCAGTCAGTAAAACTTCATCCCCTCTGAGGAAAGAAATGGCCTCCACAGTTGGAGCCTGTAAGAGTGTCCATCAATCCTTAGCATTCCTCAGTTCCTAAGATATGACACTGAAGCCCTAGTCTGAAAAAAAATGTTGTAGTCAAAGATCAAATTCTTGCATCCAGCACACTCCATTTCTGGTCATTTATCTTTTCCATTAGAAGAGGAATAGCCTTGTATACAAGGGGCCTCCCCAGTGCTCAGTGGTAAAGAAGCTGCTTGCAATGCAGGAGATGCAAGTTCTATGCCTGGGCTGGGAGGATCCTCTGGAGAAGGTAATGACAATCTACTCCAGTGTTCTTGCCTGGAGAATTTCATGGACAGAGGAGCTTGGAGGGCTATAGTCCATAGAGTCTCAAAGAGTCAACACGACTGAACAACTGAGCACCCACAAGCCTTGCACACACCCTACGCCACCTGAGCCAGCACTTCAGTCTGGCTCTTCAGTCTGGCTCAGTCTAGCTTCAGCTGCTCTGTCCAAGTTTGTGAAAATAGACTTTTCTCATGTCCAAGTCTCTCTTTCTCACTCCCAGACACAGTAAGCTGCTCTCTGTTCAGAAAGAAGACCAATAGTTTTGGAAATGCGATGTCTGAAACAGGGGCCTTTAAAATCATCTTTAATCTCTCTCCTGTCTCAATATCCTCATGGGTAATTCCAAAGAAATTCAGCCCTTCAGCGAATAAGGCTGCATTGAACCTTTACTTAATCCTGAACCTTCTGCCAATAAGACTGTATTTCTGCATTGAGGTTTTTAGGTATTTTGTAGAATCCCTTCAAATCTAACAGTGTGACAGTCATCTGATGAGCTTCAAACAAGAAAAGATGTTCAAGATGCTACCCTTATCCCCACACACCAATTCCCCAGCAGGGTCATCATCACTGTGGCAGCCTGCAGAAATTAATGTTGGACAAGGATTCTCAAGTTTCTGGTAATTTGGGGATACGGATTCAAAATATCTATGCCACACTTCTTTAACATGCCGAATGAAATAAAACTTGCCTCAGATTAGCCACAGGTCACCCTGGTAGTTCAGCTGGTAAAGAATCCACCTGCAATGCAGAAACAAAGGCTCAATTCCTGGGTCAGGAAGATCTCTTGCAGAAGGAATAGGCTACCCACTTCAGTATTCTTGGGCTTCCCTGGTGGCTCAGCTGGTAAAGAATCTGCCTGCAATGCAGGAGACCTGGGTTCAATCCCTGGGTTGGGAAGATCTCCTGGAAAGGGAAAAGCTACCATTCCAGTATTCTGGCCTGGAGAATTCCTTGGACTTATGATCCATGGGGTCACAAAGAGTCAGACACAACTGAGCAACTTTTATATAAGACTGCAGGTAGATCATCCTATATTCCCTCCCACGTTCAGATCAAATGATAATCCTCAATGCGTAGATGATACTCATGATCCCTTATTATCATGTTCATTGCTCCTTATGCTAAACAAAGTCCAAAATATCAGTACTAGATGACTGTGCATGCTAAGTCGCTTCAGTCATGTCTGACTCTCTGCGACGTTCTGGACTGTAGCCCCCCAGGCTCTTCGCTCCAAGGGATTCTCCAGCGAAGAATACTGGAATGGGTTGCCATGTCCTCCTCTAAGGAATCTTCCTGATCCAGGGATCAAACCCGTATCTCTTATGTCTCCTGCTTTGGCAGACAGGTTCTTTACCACTAACGCTACCTAGGAAGCTCAGATGACTGTAATCATTGGCTGTTATCATGGTTCTTTTTGCTACACCAAGTCTCAGTAAGTCTTACTCCTCCACAATTGTCTAACATGATTGCACTTAACAGCGTGCAGAGATGCTCCTACCCAGTTCTCATCTTCCCCAAAACTCAGGTTCAACCATGGGGGATTCCCAATTCTTCACCATAGAAGTCTAACTCCTCCTAAGGAACTATATGAGTGCAGAGGTTGGATTCCCACAATATATAGAAACACACATATATGTGAGTAGGTGGATAGAAAATGTATATAAATCTAGATAGATGAACACACATACACGTACATACACTCACATGCTGATTCTTCTTCTCTGGTTTAACCCTGACTGATAAAATTATATATTTTCTACAGGACAGTTCCTAAAATACTGGTTATTGAGTACAGGGATTCAGGATTCTCAGATTATGGATATTTGTCACTGTCTCTTTTCAGGAAGAGAATGGGTTTTTACCATAACCTCAGCACCTGGAGGAGGACTTCTAGCAAGCAGGCCAAAGATACCAAACCTTGGTATCTAAGTTATTCCCAAATCAGAAAGGACTGCGACAACGGCTTAGTCCCTAGAAGGGTCTCATCTTGAGGCTATTTTGATCATGTGCTCTCAGTCGCTCAGTTGTGTCTGACTCTTCGTGGCCCCATGGACTGCAGCCAGCCAGGCTCCTTTGTCCATGGAATTTTCCAGGCAAGAATAGTGGAGTAGGGTATCATTTGATCATAACCTTTGCAAATAAATGAATAAATTCCTAAATAAAATGAGTCTCTCAAGGCAGACTTCACTCTAATTATCCAGGGACTAACTTACATTAGAAATAGGAGAATACAAAAGATAGGGAACCCCAAGAGATATAAGACGAAAGAGCGAGAGCACACACATATGTGGAAGGGGTAGCCAAGAAAGACTGTAGAGGATTATACAATTCATCTTAAAGATTTTATTTTTATCTTAAGGACAATAAAAAATTAAAGAGCTTAAAACAGGGACGTGACATAATCTGTAGTGTTTTATATAATCTGTAGTGTTTTATATAAAGATTACTTTGGCTGCACTACAGAAAAAGGATTGGTGGGTGGACAAGTATCTTTTCAACAAGACAGTCAGGGTGGCTATTTCATTGTTGCAGGCAAATAAGATGATGACTTAAACTCTCAGAGGTACACAGGAATGGTCTGAAAAACCACGGTGTCAGCAGGACTCGGTGAATGCAACTGACCCTGACATTCCCGTCAGTCTTTGCCCCCCACACAGTCCTATCTGTAGACACACTGTGTGTCTATAGGGGGTCTTGCATGTTCTGTCTACCTGATGCAGCCTCTCCTACTTTTCTCTTCCATCAGCCATTCTTTAGCACATCTTTCTCCCATAGTTACTTGTTCTACTTCTGTGTACTTTGCTGTGCAGACCTCTGTTCGGTTTGCATATCATGTACATTCTTTGTCTCCACACCTTCTCCCTGAGGGTAGGAACTGCACGGTACTTGCCCTTTCCCTAGGGTCTATATCAGACCTCATCACAGTAAATATTAAAGTTTGTTCACCGAATAAGCAATAAATGCAAACCTTAATCATTTCACTCAAAGCATAAACTGGAATTTTATTCTGATCTTCTTTGAAACTGACCAAAAGAACTGTTTTCTGTTCTTCTGCCAATGAAATGTGCATTTCATTTCACCCACAATAAAAGGAGATAGAAAGAAAAAAAAATTATTAAGAGAAACCTTATAACCCCGATAATGGAGAAAATGATTTTCCCTCTTCTGTAGGTCATGAATGTGTGGGAAAGAACAATGAACCAGATATCAGAACACAAAAGCTCTTATCTTAATTTTGTAACAATATTAAATTTGTTTTTACTCCCTTCTCCAGAAAGTGGGGATCAAGCTTTTCCTGTCTTTCAGTCAAAATCTATTTTCGTGAAGAAAATATATTAACTTTTAAAAACTTTTACTTAGAATTTCACTTACTTTGTTATAAGAAAAAGAAAAATTTGAAACACATGTTAAACCTCATTGAATAACTCAAATGGGGAGCAAAAACATTAATAACGTTAAATAAAAAGCTACTTTCCTTGTGAAAAATATTCATATTTTTTTGTAATATTTCATTCATATGCTCTAATTGGCTTTCCTAGTATTCTAAAGGTAAATTTTAGAATAATTTTTCTATTTGAACTTTAATTTGCAAACTATTGTGTCCTGTTGCACATTTGGATGCAATTTGCATAAACAGTATAATTACAATTATCTGCTTTCCCCAAAAGATTAGAAAGGAAAAACTACTAATTAATCTCATTTACATGTGGATAAGGTTAATTGCAAAGACCAATTTTTATTTTCCCTCGCTAAGCTGTAATAAATGCTGTCATGCTTATTAAGATACAACATAGATATTATACTATGTATCAAATTGAATAATAATTATACTTATGTAGTATCTTTTACTCTCTGTTTTTTTAAAATAACTTCCTTGTTATAGAAGAGCACATTATCTAATTAGATGGAGGCTTTCTTTCTGCTAGAAAGATTACAATCTAGCCTTTCTAAAATTGTACCTTTTCATCTCATATAATACAAGATAAATGTTAATGGCCTCCAGTCCTCAAATGACATCTATTTTTATTTATTGCATCAGTTATTGCATACTTGCCTCTTTTTCTTATATGTTCTTTTCAATTCTACTTGGTGATTATTTCCTTAATCCATCCCTTCTGCTTTCACTATTCGGGAATCTTTTTAATTTTTAGGCTACTTTAAATGGTTCTCAACAAGCATTAATACTTACTAAACTCACTTCTCTGGATTTCTACCTAGGCCTTAATTGTTTCAGAAGCATCTTTCTGAATGTAAATGTAATCCTGTAACTTTTTACATAAAATCTTTCAAAGCCTCCATGTCCTACAAGATAGAGCTCCATAGTGAAGTGAGTGAAGTGGCTCAGTCGTGTCCAACTCTTTGTGACCTCGTGAACTGTAGCCCACCAGGCTCCTCCGTCCTTGGGATTCTCCAGGCAAGAATACTGGAGTGGGTTGCCATTTCCTTCTCCAGGGGAAATTCCCAACCCAAGGGTCGAACCCAAGTCTCCCGAATTGAAGGCAGATGCTTTAACCTCTGAGCCAGCAGGGAAGCCAGAGCTCCATAGGATGACATGTAGAGCTCCATAGGATGACATGTAAAATCCTTTACCATTGATACTGGCCTGAGTGTCTAACCTCAGCTCCAGCTGTAATCCCAGGAAGTCAAACCATTTGGAATTCCTGAAACCATGACACCATTTCACAAATCATGGAAGGCCTATTGTTTCTGAAGTTAGTGAGACACAAGCCTCTAGTCTTTCCTTGTAGTTCCTGAAGGTAGTTGAGTATTTTAGAACGTTCTAGGAATGGACAGAAACAATCCAGAAATACGTCTATGGAAGCCATCTCTATTAAATCACCTAAAGGGATCTCAGAAGAAAGGGACTGAGGATTTCCAAGACTGATAATTTGTTGTGAATATGTTTTCTCATTGTAGAAACAAATTCATTTTCATATATTAATTTTGGAATTGTAAACTTTTATTATTTTTTTAAAGATGGCCCTATTCAAAACCTTCCTGGTCCATGATCTTTTTGCTTGGGCATTCTTCCCTCTCTTGTCTAATTAGAAAACTCCCGATCCTTTGAAGATTCAGCTTAAAATTCACCACTGTTCCCTCACCTTCAGTCATCCCAGAAATAATTGCAAATTTCATCCTCTGTTTCTTCTATTAAAGAATTGATCACATTCCATAATTATATGTTTACCAGTTCAATCTCTCTGTCTCTCAAAGAGGGTGTGGAGAACATGTGTGCCAATTCGGACATAAAAATTGTGTGTCTTCTCTCCTAATAACACTCCAGTTTCCTTCTGGGGAATTCTCTACCCCATAGGTGTCAATCACAGTCAGATGATAAGTTCTGAGGCTTTGGTTCTCACACTCCCTTACCCAAAGGATCTTGAAGGCTCCTTGCCCAGTAGGCTTTGTTTTGCCTTCCCACCCCAGCAAGCCTGTTTCCATATGCGCTCCTCCCGCTCATCAGAATCTCACTCCTGGGACTTTCACCTTTGATCTTGGGAACAGCTGGCCTCTTTGAAGTAGCTCCTTCCACTGAGAACCTCTGTAAAGTCTGTGCTCCTGAGTCCTCATCCTTTCCCTCTGAGAAGACGACTGCCAGTGGTCTCCCAATCTACTTGGTTTTCCCTGGTGACTCAGACAGTAAAGAATACATGCAATTCAGGAGACCTGGGTTCCATCCCTGGGGTTGGGAAGATCTCCTGGAAAAGAAATGGCTACCCACTCCAGTATTCTTGCCTGGAGAATTCCATGGACTGAGGAGCCTAGAGGGCTATGTGGGGTTGGTCTGTGGGGTTGCAAAGAGCCAAACATGTCTGAGCAACTGACACTTTCCCAATCTATATGCCCTTTCTGCAGGAGACTACATTTCCCAGCCTCCCTCATAGTTGGGTGTGACTGAAAAATGTTGCCTGCAAAGACCTGACCTAGGTCTTGAGGCAAGTTTCTTGCCTCTCTATTCATTCCCTTTTCTCTCCTTTCTAGATGAAACCAGGATACCTGCAGGATTTCTCACTTGCAAGGCCCCTTTGTGGCACTTTTTGATAATTAAAGTTCTTTAGTTGTATTGTTTTACTTGAAAAGTCCTCCAAACCACCAAAACCCTCCAAAAGCCTATGCAAGGCCCAGCTGCTTCAACTGTGGAGAATAAGAAGAACTTCAGTTCAGTTCAGTTCAGTTCAGTCACTCAGTCGTGTCTGACTCTTTGCGACCCCATGAATTGCAGCACGCCAGGCCTCCCTGTCCATCACTATCTCTCGGAGTTCACTCAGACTCACATCTATCGAGTCAGTGATGCCATCCAGCCATCTCATACTCGGTCGTCCCCTCTCCTCCTGCCCCCAATCCCTCCCAGCATCGGAATCTTTTCCAGTGAGTCAACTCTTTGCATGAGGTGGCCAAAGTACTGGAGCGTCAGCTTTAGCATCATTCCTTCCAAAGAAATCCTAGGGTTGATCTCCTTCAGAATGGACTGGTTGGATCTCCTTGCAGTCCAAAGGACTCTCAAGAGTCTTCTCCAACACCACAGTTCAAAAGCATTCTTCGAAGAACTTGGCTTACCCCAAATCATGACAAACTCTCATTAGAGTCCATTACTTCTAAATTTTATCAGGAAAGGGAGGTTTTAATTTCCTATTACCCCAATAACTTGCTAAAAATTGTTGTTTAATTTTCCAACTATTGGGTTATTAAACACTAGATTAACTGATCAAATTAATATATTTTTCTTTCTTTAATAGAAAACCATCAATTATAAATGTTGCCATTAGGTTAATGGTATGATTAATCAATTACTACCTTATTATGTTTAATCAATTATTAATATATTAATACACAAGATTTATATTTTTCAAGTTCTGAGAATATTGTTGCTTTTCTCTAAAACTATTGTTTATAGACTTTAAGTTGCAACTGTTCAAAGTTTCACTGTTTGCTACATTAAAATACCTATCTTTCATATCCATATGACTCAGGTTTGTCAGAGCAACAAAATGCTTTGTGGGGGAACATGAATGTTCAATTTTTTCATTTCACATGTTTTGGAGACTCTCTGAATAATAAAATTAGCCCTGTTGACTGTTCTTATGAAAGAACATTGAGAGTTGAAAGTAGCCATTAAGAATTTGATGGAATTAAGACTTAACATAGTAGTTCCCAGCCTGATTACAAATGAGAAATTACCTAAAGATGTTTTTAAAAAGTCCTCATGCTTGAGCTCCAATTCTGGTATTTTTATTTAATTGGCCTCAGGAGGAGTCTGAAAATCTGTATATTTTTAAATCTCTACAGCAATCATAAATGTGAAACTAGGGTTGACAAGCAAAGACTAGAGTGAGGGAGGGGTTCTTCATTCTGCTAGAAGTTTCACTGATAGCAAGAATGTCACAGCAGATTACCAATTATGCACACTGAGAATTTAAAATTGGCTTAAAAAAAACCAGAAATAGTGCATGTTTACATAATATAAAAACATAAAAATACATTGAGATCAATAAAAGAAACTAGGGCTTTTGGAGAAATGGTTGATTTTAGGGTTGGGGGAGGGAACATGCAACCTGATATTAGAGCACTTTCTCATTCCAGAAAGGAAGGGAATTCTCAAAAACAAAATAATGGGAGTATGTTAAAGGGAATCAGGAGCCAAATGAAAGAGCTCCTATCGGCAAATGTTGGAACAACATGAAAGACAGAATAAAGAACATAGAAGTGATTATAACCCAAAGGATTAAGTAATATCCTTGAGCCTATACTCATATGAATCAAAGAATAGATAAATGGATGGGCAAGAATAGACAAATCTCACACACAGAAGAATTAAAAATAATTTATGGAGGAGCTGCACCCTAAAACGATGGAGCATGACTCCCTACTCTGGAGATGTGGGCCACTCTTGGTGAACTTGCCTTCAGAGGAGGCCATGTGGGAAGGGGGCAGGGAGGTAACTACGTCGTGGAAAAACCTGTGTACAGGTGACCAAGGTCAACGTCAGCAGTGGAAAGGCATGTTGATAGCATTCACTTTTGATATGATGTGCTATGCTCTTCTTTCCAAAACCTCATAACTCAATCTAACCATGAAAAAAAAAAATTATTGGACAAACCCAGATCAAGCATCATACTACCAAATACATGACTGGTGGTTCTCCAAACTATAGAGGTCATAAATACCAACAGAAGTCTGAGATATTGCTATAACACAGAGGAGGTTAAGGAGTCATGAGGACCAAATGTAATGTGCTATTTTAAACAGGAACGTAAGACAGAAAATGGCCATTAGGGGAAAATTAATGACAATAAAAACCAAAGCATAGAGTTCAGGTAATAAAAATACACCAGAGTTAGTTGTTAGTTATGACAGACATGCCGTAGTAATATAAGACGTCAGCAATAGTTTCCAAAGGATATAGGGTACAGAGGAACTCTCTATACTATTTTTGTAATTTTTTCTGTAAGTATAAAACTACTCTAGAATTAAAACTTTAAATACTAAACACACATACACACACACACATTGGGGATTTGGGCATGTATGTATACACAATATAAGTTAAGAGCATCTCTAATGAAAAGAACATTTGAAATTTAGCACATGAACTCATGAAGAATATTAAGCATCAGAATTATAATATCTCAAAAGCATAATACATTAGCATTTTGTCTATACAGAGTTACTGGTTCAAAGCTTTCAGTCAAATAAAAAAGAAGAGCAATATGGATTTTCAAATATATCCTTAGGAAGTTAAACCTAAATCCTCATGTAGCCAAGTATTTCCTGTGGTTCAGAGATTTAACTTTAAAGCTGAGAATGTAATCAGGTGATAACCTGCCCCCATACTCTAAAAGTAAGGGGCAAGATCGTCTGAGACTAGCAAAGGGTTGAAAAAAAGTGGTTTTGCAAACATAAGTTCATCACCCACCTCCAGGCTAATTGAATACTTAGAATTAATCACAGAGATTGAAAAGGCCAGTCATCAAGAAGAACTTAGAAAAGATTAATTAGGAAGGTGCTATTCCTGTCCTCTGGTCAAACACAGAGAACCCCTGTTGTCAACAGAACAATAAGGGATGTAGATGGGGCTATCTCTGACTAGGCAAAAAAAAAAAAAAAAATTAGGACCTATCATATAAAGGAAGCACTAATATTAGACTCCTATTAATCCATCAATAGAACCTGCTGCTGCTAAGTCACTTCAGTCGTGTCCGACTCTCTGCGACCCCATAGACAGCAGCCCACCAGGCTCGCCCATCCCTGGGATTCTCCAGGCAAGAATACAGGAGTGGGTTGCCATTTCCTTCTCCAACAGAACCTACCCTTATTTCTCTGTTCCGGTTACAATCGCTGCATGACAGATTAATCCTGAACATCGAGGCTTAAAAAAACCATTTTATTAGATTCACAGATTCTGAGGAACTGAAATTCAGTGAGGAAGAGTGAGTCAGGGTGACTTATCTCTATCCTGTGATATCCGGGAACTCAGCAGGAAAGACTGGACGTCTAGAGTGGATGCCTTGGAATCAACTAACGGCTCGTTTACCCACATCTCCAGGGCCTCTGCTGAGATAGGGCAAAGACAGACAAGAAAACTAGTTGGATCTGCAGGTTGCCTCTCCTTGTAATCTCACCCCTTCAGCATGAAACTCCTAAAAACCTGGTCATTTTCCTATACAACCACAGTGCCATTGACACACTCAGGAAAGTTAACACTAATATAGTAATAATATCATCTAAAATGGAGCAATATTCAAAATCCTTTGGTTTTCTCTATGTCCTTTATGTTTGGTCCCATCAAAGATCAACCAAAGACCACACATTGAATTTGGCTGCCAAGTTTCTTTGATCTCCTTCAGAGCAGTTTTTCATCTTGATGATGTATTTTAAGAGTCAGTAAAGTTGAAGCCAGTTGTTTTGGAGAATGACCCTCAGATGAATATGCCTGTGGTTTCCTCATGAATAGATTTAGATGAAATATTTTTGACAAGAATGTCATATCATGATATTAGTTCTTCTTGGCACATAACATCAGATAGCAAATATTGTTTGTTTCTCCCATTATGGTGACATTAAGTTGAATCACTCGGTAAAGGTAGGATGTGCCATACTTCTTCATTTAAAGGTACTTTTGCACCTCTGTAATTAAGTATATATGACAATTTGGTACTTTGAAACTGTGTACATATTCTGTTTACTGATAATTTTTCACTCCAAAACTTCAGCATGGATGAAATTTGCCCAGATGATCTTTGCCTGAATCAATTATTACATTTGGGGCTGCAAAATGGTGACTGTTTTTTCCAATCTGGTGATTCTCACCACATATATCAGAATACTTTAGTAAAGAAGAACTTTCCTTTTCCTCTTTTCCTATATCTTTTTTAATTTTTTTACCATGAATGCATGGTAAAAAAGAGCCTCCCTTTCCTTCTTCCCTGTGTCTTTTTTATCATGACTATGGTCTCACAAGTTATTTTTTAATTCACTGCTTTATATTTATTTCCATCATTCTTTCAAAGCCCAATTGTTCCAAATTTGGTCAGGGGAAAGCCCTTCAGGCTGGCTTTGATGAGTTTTTGGTAGGTCCTCATCAGTCTTAAAGTCCTTTCTTACTTTCTGACTCAAGATATTCCAGGCTCAAGAATTAATTCCTTCTCCCAAGGCAAGAGAAAATAAAAACAAAAATAAACAAATGGGACCTAATCAAACTTTTAAGCTTTTGTACAGCAAAGGAAGCCATTTGAAAAAAAAAAGAAAAAAAGTACAGAATGGGAGAAAATATTTGCCAACAACAAAGGTGGTAAGGTCTTCATTTCCAAAATATACAAACAGCTCATACAACTCAACAACAACAAAAAAACCCAATATCCCAATTTAAAAAATGAGCAGAAGACCTAAATAGAATCTCCAAAGTAGACATACAGATGAGTAATAGGCACATGAAAAGATGCTCAGCCTTGCTAATTACTAAGAAAATACAAATCAAAACCACATTGAGGTACCACATCACACCAGTCAGAATGGCCATCATTAAAAAGTCTGTGAACAGCAAATGCTGGAGAGGGTGTAGAGAAAAAGGAACCCTCCTACATTGTTGCTGGGAATGTAAGTTGGTGTAGCCACTGTGGAAAACAGCATGAGTTTCCTCAGAAAACTAAAAATAGAGCTACCATGTAATCCATCAATCCTGGGCATATATACAGACAAAATTCTAATTCAAAAAGATACTTGCACCCCTATGTTCATAGCAGCACTATTTGAAATAGCCAAGACATGGAAATAACTTAAATGCCTCTCAACAGATGAATGGATAAAGATGTGGTACATGTATGCAATGGAATACTATTCATCCTAAAAAAGAATGAAAGAGTGCCATTTGCTTCAACAAGGATGCAACGAGAGATCATACTGTCAGAAAGAGAAAGACAAATATCGTATGATATCTTTTATATGTGGAATCTAAAATATGACACAGTGAATCTATCTATGAAACAAAAACAGAATCATGGACATAGAGAATAGACTGGTGTTGCCAAAGGAGAAGGGGTTGGGGGAGGAATGAAATGGCAGGCTAGGGTTAGCAGATGTAAGCTTTTATATATAGAATGGATAAACAGCAAGGTCCTACTGTATAGAACAGACAACTATATTCAATATCTTTAGATAAAGTGAAAGTTGCTCTGTGGTGTCTGACTCTTTGTGACCCCATAGACTATATAGTCCATGGAATTCTCCAGGCCAGAATACTGGAGTGGGTACCCTTTCCCTTCTCCAGGGGATCTTCCCAACCCAGAGACTGAACCCAGGTCTTCCACATTGCAGGCAGAGTCTTTACTAGCTGAGCCACAAGGGAAACCCTGATAAACCATAATGGAAAAGACTACTTTAACAAAAAGAATATATATACATACTGAAAAACAGAACTGATTTCTTGGAACACACAATAAATCAGCCATTTATCCAAAATGCCTGAGTTTGTTTTAGTAGGAAATCTTAGTTAGAAACTAAGATCTGTGTAGAGCAGAGACCAATACAACACGGTAAAGCAATTATCCTTCAATTAAATATAAATTTAAAAAAAATAATAAAATGAAACCAAGATTGGGTGCTAAGTATGCTGATTGGGGTATCAGTAGTATTCATTGGTATGCCCAGTAGACTTGTTAAGATACATGTTCTTTAAAAAAGAATGATTCATTCTTTTAAGGGGACCAAGTTATTAATTTTAGTTACTAATATATTCATTGCCAACAACAAGCACCAAATCCAAAACTTCACTTTTATTTTATAATTTATATATAACATTATAAAAGTTTATGATGCACAACCTGTTCAGTATACATTTATATATTGCAATACAATTACCACCTTAGCTTTAGCTAATACCTTTATCATGCCACATAATTATCATTTCTTTTTTTACTTGTTTTTTTAATCTACTGTTTTATTAATAATGCGGAAGTGTATGCCATTGACTTGTATTTACCTCTGTCTACTAGACTACAGGTTCTTTGAGGGAAGGATGTTAGTCTTATTCATTATTCCTTCACATATTACTTACTCAATTAGTCAACATATTTTTATTGTCCCTTCTGCATGAGGTGGGGACAAGTCAGTTCAGTTCAGTTCAGTTGTTCAGTCATGTCTGACTCTTTTGACTCCATGGACTGCAGCATGCCAGGCTTCCCTGACCATCACCAACTTCCACAGCTTGGTCAAACTCATGTCCATCGAGTCAGTGATGCCATCCAACCATCTCATCCTCTGTCACCCCCTTCTCCTCTTGCCCTCAATCTTTCCCAGCATCAGGGTCTTTTCAAATAAGTCAGTTTTTCGCATCAGGTGGGCAAAGTTTTGGAGTTTCAGCTTCAGCATCAGTCCTTCCAATAAATATTAAGGACTGATTTCCTTTAGGATGGACTGGTTGGACCTCTTTGCAGTCCAAGAGACTCTAAAGAGGCTTCTCCAACACTATAGTTCAAAAGCATCAATTATTCAGCGCTCCGCTTTCTTTGAATGCTCAAACTACTGCACAGTTGCACTCATCTCACATGCTAGCATGGTAATACTCAAAATTCTCCAAGCCAGGTTTCAGCAATACGTGAACCGTGAACTCCCTGATGTTCAAGCTGGTTTTAGAAAAGGCAGAGGATCCAGAGATCAAATTGCCAACGTCCACTGGACATCAAAAAAAGCAAGAAAGTTCCAGAAAAACATCTACTTCTGCTTTATTGACTATGCCAAAGCCTTGACTGTGTGGATCACAATAAACTATGGAAAATTCTGAAAGAGATGGGAATACCAGACCACCTGACCTGCCTCTTGAGAAATCTGTATGCAAGTCAGGAAGCAACAGTTAGAACTGGGCATGGAACAACAGACTGGTTCCAAACAGGGAAAGGAGTATGTCAAGGCTGTATATTGTCACCCTGCTTATTTAACTTATATGCAGAGTATATCAAGAAAAATGCTGGGCTGGATGAAGCACACGCTGGAATCAAGATTGCTGGGAGAAATATCAATAATCTCAGATATGCAGATGACACCACCATTATGGCAGAAAAGTGAAGAACGAAAGAGCCTCTTGATGAAAGTGAAAAGAGGAGAGTGAAAAACTTGGCTTAAAGCTCAACATTCAGAAAACAAAGATCATGGCATCCTGTCCCATCACTTCATGGCAAATAGATGGAGAAACAGTGGAAACAGTGGCTGACTATTTTTTTGGGCTCCAAAATCACTGCAGATGGTGATTGCAGCCATGAAACTAAAAGACGCTTACTCCTTGGCAGGAAAGTTATGACCAACCTAGATAGCATATTCAAAAGCAGAGACATTACTTTCTCAACAAAGGTCCATCTAGTCAAGGCTATGGTTTTTCCAGTAGTCATATATGGATGTGAGAATTGGACTATAAAAAAGCTGAGTGCTGAAGAATTGATGCTTTTGAACTGTGGTGTTGGAGAAGACTCTTGAGAGTCCCTTGGACTGCAAGAAGATCCAACCAGTCTATCCTAAAGGAAATCAGTCCTGGGTGTTCATTTGAAGGACTGATGTTGAAGCTGAAACTCCAATATTTTGGCCACCTGATGTGAAGAGCTAACTCATTTGAAAAGACATTGATGTTGGGAAAGATTGAAGGCAGGAGAAGAAGGGGATGACAGAGGATAAAATGGTTAGATGGCATCACTGACTCAATGGACATGAATTGGGTAAATCCGAGACTTGGTGATGGACAGGGAGGCCTGACGTGCTGCAGTTCATGGGGTTGCAAAGAGTCAAACACAGCTGAGCGACTGAACTGAACAGCTTTCTTTATAGTCCAACTCTCACATCCATACATGACTACTGGAAAAACCATAGCTTTGACTAGACAGACGTTTGTTGGCAAAGTAATGTTTCTGCTTTTTAATATGCTGTCTAGGTTGGTCATAATTTTTCTTCCAAGGAGTAAGTGTCTTCTAATTTCATGGCTGCAGTCACCATCTGCAGTGATTTTGGAATCCCCAAAAATAAAGTCTGTCACTGTTTCTCAGTCTATTTGCCATGAAATGATGGGACTGGATGCCATGATCTTAGTTTTCTGAATGTTGAACTTTAAGCCAACTTTTTCACTCTCCTCTTTTGTTCTTCTTCACTTTCTGCCACAAGGGTGGTAGTCTGCATATCTGAGGTTATTGACATTTCTCACAGCAATCCTGATTCCAGCTTGTGCTTCATCCAGCCCAGCATTTCTCATGATGTACTCTGCATATAATTTAAATAAGTAGGGTGACAATATATGGCCTTGACGTACTCCTTTCGCTATTTGGAACCAGTCTGTTGTTCCATGTCCAGTTCTAACTGTTGTTTCCTGACCTGCATACAGATTTCTCAAGAGGCAGGTCAGATGGTCTAGTATTCCCATCTCTTTAAGAATTTTCCAGAGCTTCAACAGAGAGAGTAACCTTATAAAGAATATCTGAGTTCTGCCAGGTGGGCTGTAAGGAGTTACATTGAGGAAAGAGAAGGGGACATAGAGAATACACACTGAGTGCTCCTGGCAAAGGGTACCCTGTCTATGAGGATGTACAGCCCAGAATTCAATGATGACTGAGTCAAGAAATTTTCCTAAAACTTGGCAGGAATTAAGTAGACACAGAAATCCACCAAGAGAAGCAGATATTTGGGATAATCTTTCAGAAAAGTGCTCTTTTAAAAATCATTGATGTTTTTTACATTAAAAAAAATTTTTAAGACCAAAAACATTTTGTATTTGGGTATAGTCAATTAACAATGTTTTGTTAGTTTCAGGTGAACAGCAAAAGTTCTCAGCCATATATATATATATATATATATATATATATATATATATATATATATATATATATATTTTCACAGCACTGCTAGGCTTGAAGTTTCTTAGTTTCCCAACCAGAGATTGAACCTGGGCCCTTGGCA
>SJXQ01008951.1:33389-185455 GCA_006408695.1 Aepyceros melampus | reverse complement strand
TATATATATATATATATATATATATATATATATATATATATATACATGTATCAATTCTCCCATTGGCCTTTTTAATTTTTTACTCCCTAATTTTGAAAGTACCATGAATAATTTTTTAAAAAATCCTAGAAAGCAAGTAGATGTATCAAAATGCCTCTAACTTAACTCAGTACTTTAATTCTTTTAAATATTGAACAGATATGAAATCTTTTTTTATTAAATATGCATAAGCAAATAATCAACACAAATATCTGGGTACCCATGTCCAATTTAATTAACAAAATTTACCATCACCTTTGAAGCCCTGTGTTTTCCAAAGCAAAGCGTTTAATCACCACATCCCTCAAGGGTAACCATTATTTGGAATGAAATGTTATTATAGAATTATTTTCCTTCACATGTTTGCTTCACTACAGAGTGTGTAACCCTACACTATACATTATTTAATTGTGCATTGCTCAGAACTTCAGACAACTATAAGCATACATAGTGCATTTTTCTGCAGCATTATGTACCTGAGAATCAATTAAGTTTTTGCTTCCAGTTGTAATTCATTCATTTTCAATTATCTAGTATTTCATCAGATGAATATGCCACAATTTATTTATCTGTTCTCATGTGAATGGATATTTGGGTTATTTCCAGCATTTTGCTATCTCAAACAGTGCCGGAGTAAACACTTGTGCATGTATCCTGGACAAGAGCTTCTCTGAGACAGGAATGAAATTGCTCAGTTGCTAAATATGTGCATCTCAAATGAACTAGACAGTGTCAAACTGTTTTCCAAAATGATCTTGCCCATTTACCATTCGACCACCTGTGCATGTTTGCACTTGCTCCATATTCTCATCAAGGCTTAGTATTATTCAATGTTTTTAATTTTTCTGCTGTGGTAAACATGTTAGTATTTTATTGTGGCTTTCCATTTGCATTTCTCTAGCTACTAATAAGATTAAACAAATTGTTCATATGTTATTGACCATTCGGGTTTTCTCTTAGGTGAAGAATTGTTTAAGCATTTTATCAATACTCTTTAAAGTTTTCTTCCTTTTTAGCTTATAGGAGGTTTTTATATCTGTTCTGGATACTGATATTTTGTTATTTACATGAATTATACACATATTTGCCCTATTGTGAATTTTCTTTTACCAAACGCTTTATATCCCTCATTGAACAGAAGTTTTCAATTTAAATACACTTTTAAAAACCCATTTTTTTATTGTTATGCTTGTTCTGACTTGTTTAAAAATAATCCTTTATACTCAATATATTTATAACCCAAAGGTTTGTAAAGAATATCTTGTAAACACTCATAAACTCTTAGATTTAACCCAAAGGTTATAAATATATTGTTTTCATAGAGCTTTATAATTTTGGTTTATTGTGTGAAGTAGGGTCTAATTTTATTTTTTCCCCTTTTATATGATCATTTGTTCAGAAATCATTTGTGGAAAAGCCCATCTTTTATACCCATTCTATAATACCAGCTCAATCATACAAGAAGTTTTACTATCTGAGTAAATCTGTTTATGAAACTGACAATTCCACTAGTTAATTAATCTATTCCTTTGCAAGACACTGAATTTATTACTACAACTATGTGACCATTCTTGATATTTGCATAGGGAATCCCTCTACTTTGTTCTGTTTTCAGAGTGAGTATACTTGTCCTTATATCCTTCTATGTTAATTCTGGAATATTTTCAAGTTTCACAGAAAAAGTCTATTGAAGTTTTTATTGGTTTCAAACCAATAATCGAAGTGAACTTGTATATGAACTTTGGGAAAAATCAACATCTTTGTAATGTTCATAGTCTAAACCCAAAATATTATGTCTGTCTATTTACATAGCTTTTCTTTAACGATCTCTACTAACTTTTACAACTTTATCTAAAAATGTCTCTTGCTCAAATTTGGTTAGATCTATTTCTAACCACTCTGTATTTTTGATGCTACTATAATTGGTTCAGTTCAGTTGCTCACTTTTGTCTGACTTTTTGTGAACCCATTGACTGCAGCATGCCAGGCTTCCCTGTCCAACACCATCCCCAGAGCTTGCTCAAATTCATGTCCATCGAGTCAGTGATGCCATCCTCCTGCTTTCAATCTTTTCAGCATCAAGGTCTTTACAAATGAGTCAGTTCTTTGCATCAAGTGGCCAAAATATTGGAGTTTTAGCTTCAGCATCAGTCCTTCCAATAAATATTCAGGACTGATTTCCTTTAGGTTTGACTGGTTGGATCTCCTTGCAGTCCAAGGGACTCTCAAGAGTCTTCTCCAACACCACAGTTCAAAAGCATCAATTCTTCAGTGCTCAGCTTTCTTTCTTATAATTGATAATTTTATTTAAACAAATGTTTTCTAAACAATTGCAAGATTGCAGGAATTCTACTTATTTTCATAGATTGGTTTCATATCTAGCAGATTTATTAAACTCATTGTTATTTTTAATATATTTGAGTAATTTTTGTAGGTAATCATATTACCTAAATTGAAAGTTTTATTTCTTTTTCTCTGTCCTACACCCTTTATTCTTTTTTGTGCTTTATTGCTAGGATTTCCACACATTTTAAAATAGAAGTGTTGATATTGGATACCAGTGCCTTAGGCAGATGCTTTTAACATGTCACTATTAAGTGAGATATTTGCTGTACATTTTTATACTTATCCTTTGTTGTATTAAAGAAGTTTACTTCTAGTCCTTAGGTTTTTTTCTCCTTTTTGTTTGAAAATTTTCAAATATCAGAAAGGCTGTAAGAATAATGCAGTTAATATCCATATACCCTTCATTTTAAACACATTGAAATACTACGCCTTATTTCAGGATTTGATATTTTCAAGCTCAGGGGTGATATTTCTACTTGACCCTCACCACATATGTACAGTTCTTTGTGGTTCCAGCTTTATTTGTGGTTGTCTGTCCTACAAAGTACTCACTTACCTTGGGCTTACTCTGGGCTGTTATCTGGCTTATCTTATTTGGGGAAGGAAAGAAGTCCAAAGTTCAAAGTGTCTGGGTCAGCAAATACCTTTAAGACAAAAGCCAACAGGAGTCCTTTTTTCCTGTTTCCTACATTCGTTCAGTTTAGGGCCTCTGAATAGTTTTTACTCATCTGCCGGCTCATTAACTAATTTAAAATGACACTTCTTTATATTTTCACTAGGCATTTTTAGTCGTTCTTAGTGGGAGAATCTGTCAAGATATCCAGATGACGCCTCTCTGAGAAGCACGAACTGGTGTATTCTTTACATGGGTTATCCCAGATGGCTCAGTGGTAAAGACTCTTCTTGCAATGCAGGAGAGGTGGGTTCAAACCCTGGGTCAGGAAGATCCCCTAGAGGAGGAAATGGCAACCCACTCCAGTATTCTTGCCTGGAGAATTCCATGTACTGAGGAGCCTGGTGGGCTATAGTCCATGGGGTTGCAAACACGACTGAGTATGCACACATATTCTTTATGTAACACTTGGGTTCACGTACCCACACCAGTCATCCTTAAAGCTAATATTTCCCCTTTCATCACTAGGGCTACTAACACAACTAAACATGCTTCTTTCCCATCTGCCACAATCTTTATTAGCTTCACAAATCCTCCTAGTGGTTCATCCCCTGGTCCTGGAACTATAATCCCGCAAGCTGTGCAGTGCAGCCAAAGGGGGAAAAAAATAAAGAGGTTTCAGAGTTAACAAGGCTATTTAAGTAAAAAGCTAAACTCCAGTTTCTAAAGAGGAGCATGGCTCCCTGTGGTGAAACTAGCAAAAGTGAGCTCGCTAGACACAAAGATTTTCCAATATCTTCACCGTATCTCTGTGGGAATTTACTGTTACTGTGCAAAGCAAGATATTTTGACACAGGACAGCTCATTCTCTTCTGGTTTGAGAGGCTTTGTTGCTCTTAGTCATTTCATTTTCTAGTCATCTGCGGGCTGTGTCTGACTCTTTGTGACTCCATGGACTGCAGGCTGCCAGGTATTAAATATATCTCATAGATATATAATTTCCTCAAAGATAATATCCCTCAATGACACTAACAGAAACATCTCTCATAGATAATCACTGAACTACCTATCTCTCTCTCTTAGTCGCTCAGCGTGTCTGACTCTTTGTGACTCCATGGACTGTAGCTCTCCAGGCCCCTCTGTCCATGGCATTTCCCGGGCAAGAATACTGGAGTGGGTTGCCATTTCCTTTGACTACGTTCAAACCCATAAATAAATATTATTAAGAGAGCTATTGATGATCTATTATGTGTTGAGTGTTTATATGTTTCCATGGATTTTCCAAGGTAATGTTAATAAAAGTCAACAGTTTAAAGCTTTACTGTTGTATCATATTTTCCCTTATAACAGTCTTATGAGGTAGATATTATTAGTATATTCTGAGTAATTGTCAAGAGGCTAGAAGGCATTCAACTCTCCACCCAGACAATATGATGGAGAAATGGTGATAATGAGATGGTTCTTGGAAAAAAATAATTTTGAAGCTGAAAACTGGCTTTAATCACAATCTCCAAGCATAAAGCTTAGGTCGCAGTTAATTCTGTTCTGGCCACTTAGATGCTGGGCCCTGGTGACGAGATCCTCTCTAGACTCTGATTTCAACGCTGGCGATAGTCATGTATTTACTCTGGTGAAAATGGCTAAGGAAATAGGCCACTTGGTATTTAGAAAAATAGTTCTCATCCTGACACCTTTGAAAAAACAGCCCTTTAAGACAGAGGACATGTTTTGACATCTGTAAATTTTCTCTCTCGGCATCATTTCTGAACTGTGAGGTGTGGCTGAGGTTTTGAGACTTAAGTTTTCGCCTAGAAAATGCTTCATTGAGTCAGTCGTTCATACAAAGAAAAGCAAAGCCTTCCTTAAGCAAGGAATTCTGTAAACATAGTTTCAAAATATAGTTGAATCTGATACTTAAGAGACACAATTTGTGAGACACAATTCTTTCAACACACACTATCCACTAGAAAAATGTATCCAACTAAGAAAATACAGATACTGAATTTTTTTTAAGGGAGAGAAAGAAAAGAGGAGCTGTGGTCAAGAGTAAGAACAGGTTTATAAAACAGAGAAAGACGAGAGACAAAGAGCGTGGAGATGTTGGAACATGAGTTTATAACCCACAACCAGGGGCCAGAACTTTCTAGACTGTAAGAAGTTAAAGACTTCTTGAAAGCAAGTCAGGCAGAGATTAGCTAGATGCTTGCACTCCTGTGTTTTTTGTTGTCCTTTGGTGCCTAAGATGACTAAACTTCTCAGTCTTTTCACCTATACTGACTTTCACCCAGTCAGTATAGGTTGGGACTATACTGACCTTCTGGCCAGTTGGTGTAACAAAAATAGAAATGTTGCCCACACCTATTCCTAAAAATTATCCTGAGACCCTCCGCTTATTCTCTTTCACTTCTATAGGACCTCAAAGATACAATTTTGAATGTCAGCCTGACACACTGGAACAAACAGAATCACTGAGACATCCCTTAGAAAAGAGTGATCAAGGAGATCCATCAGACCTGGGTCTGAATCTAACATGACCAAGAAATACACACTTATTGTTTTAAGCTTCTAAGATATTGGTGCTGTTTGTTACAGCAGCCAGCAGTAACTACCCTGTTCAGTTCAGTTCAGTCACGCAGTCGTGTCCAACTCTTTGCAACCCCATGAATCACAGCACGCCAGGCCTCCCTGTCTATCACCAACTCCCGGAGTTCACTCAGACTCACGTCCATTGAGTCCATGATGCCATCCAGCCATCTCATCCTCGGTCGTCCCTTTCTCCTCCTGCCCCCAATCCCTCCCAGCATCAGGGTCTTTTCCAATGAGTCAACTCTTCGCATAAGGTGGCCAAAGTACTGGAGCTTCAGTTTTAGCATCATTCCTTCCAAAGAAATCCCAGGGCTGATCTCCCTCAGAATGGACTGGTTGGATCTCCTTGCAGTCCAAGGGACTCTCAAGAGTCTTCTCCAACACCACAGTTCAAAAGCATCAATTCTTCTGCGCTCAGCCTTCTTCACAGTCCAACTCTCATTTCTCCTCCTGCCCCCAATCCCTCCCAGCATCAGGGTCTTTTCCAATGAGTCAACTCTTCGCATAAGGTGCCCAAAGTACTGGAGCTTCAGTTTTAGCATCATTCCTTCCAAAGAAATCCCAGGGTTGATCTCCTTCAGAATGGACTGGTTGGATCTCCTTGCAGTCCAAGGGACTCTCAAGAGTCTTCTCCAACACCACAGTTCAAAAGCATCAATTCTTCGGCGCTCAGCCTTCTTCACAGTCCAACTCTCACATCCATACATGACCACAGGAAAAACCATAGCCTTGACTAGACGGACCTTAGTCGGCAAAGTAATGTCTCTGCTTTTGAATATACTATCTAGGTTGGTCATAACTTTTCTTCCAAGAAGTAAGCGCCTTTTAATTTCATGGCTGCAGTCACCATCTGCAGTGATTTTGGAGCCCAAAAAAACAAAGTCTGACAGTTTCTACTGTTTCCCCATCTATTTCCCATGAAGTGATGGGGCCAGATGCCATGATCTTCGTTTTCTGAATGTTGAGCTTTAAGCCAACTTTTTCACTCTCCTCTCTCACTTTCAACAAGAGGCTTTTTAGCTCCTCCTCACTTTCTGCCATAAGGGTGGTGTCATCTGCATATCTGAGGTGATTGATATTTCTCCCAGCAATCTTGATTCCAGCTTGTGTTTCTTCCAATCCAGTGTTTCTCATGATGTACTCTGCATATAAGTTAACAGCAAATGAATGGCACTGTCAGACTTGTGGTTTTTGTAAGTCCCTCTGGTAATAGGTGGGGATGGGTCTGAGAATAAAAAGATTGAAGACAGGGCGACCAACTGCACTCATGCCAAGGAGGTACAGGCAAGACAGAGAAGCTGAGATGTAGAACTGCTGTTGACATAAAGCTAGCAAATATTATATTATAGGTTTTTTTTTAAAGGCAGAAATTGAAGATGGGTTGATGTCAGGATTAAAGGGGAGATCCAGAGCAACACCATGCATCTTAGTGAGACCCTTGAAGGATTTTGAGAGCATGGAGTGGAAATGATACTGAACAAGAGGCAGACTTAGTGGGTATGAAATGTTCCATATGAGACATATTATCATCTTCACTGCACTTGTCATATCCATTATTTATTTTTGTGATAATTTCATTACAGGACTGTTTGACTGTAACACTTCATGAGGGTAGGAACCTTATCCATTTTGCATACTGTCCATTTCTATTATTAAGCCATTCTTGGCACAAAGTAGATATGCAAGAAATACCTGTGAATGAATGAATGCAATCATGAGTGATATGACAAGCAGCCAGTTGGACATGTAAAACTTCAAGGGAATGGTCCGACTTGGAAAGTTAAACTTAGAGCTCTTCAGCTTTAAACAGGGAGATGGTATCCTGAGTGTGGATGAAGTAGTCCTTGGGAAAAGGAGGGATGGAAAACACACTGAGTTGAAAAGAGTATGCAGGGTAAATGGGGATGTATTCTTTTGTGGGAGGCTAAGAGCAAGGAAATGGTTTAGAAAAAGGAGCTAGATTTGGTAAGAGTGTGAGGGGGTCAGTAATTGACTTGAACATGGAGGGAGCACCTATCTTCTTAGCCTAGAGGAAAGGAATTGAAGGAGTCAAGGGATAAATCAGTAAGTGACAAATTAACTTGAAAAGAGATGATATGGATGAGAGATTTATGGGAGGGGTCATGTCTTGAGAGGGAAGGTCTCCTGGAGGAGGGCATGGCAACCTACTCCAGTATTCTTGCCTGGAGAATCCCCATGGCCAGAGGAGCCTGGCAGGCTACAGTTATTGAATCACAAAGAGCTGGACACGACTGAAGTGACCTTGTGGGCGTGTGTACATAGGTCTTGAGAATGGGGCAGGTTTGGACTAGTCATTGTGAAATAGACAAGTCAAAGAGATGGAGAAAACTCACAAGGTTTGTAGACAGCACCAAGGGCAGAGCTCGGATTAGGGACCATGAATTTGTGGACCATGAAAATGGGAAGAACATGGGTAAAATTCTTCATTAATTCAGCAGTATCTATTCAGCACTCTCCATTGTAAACTGTGCTAAGGGCAGAGACAAAAGTATGTTAATGACTTTAGTTTTGCACTTATAGTGGCTGAGGCACAAACAATCTGTCATTTCAGTGAAAATAAAATGTATTAGTTGGTGGCATGTTGACAAAATTATTGGCCGTGTGAAAATTTTCCTTTTCAGCTTGTTGTTTTATTACGGTGGTACACACAGGTTCCCTGCTTTATTTCTCAAGTTAAAGCATTGGGTTTGTTCTCTCACTGACCTTCATTAAATAAATCACAGAGAACCTGACAGAGTCTGAAAACAAGGCTGATGAAATCAGGCCATGAGAGAGTCTGCATACTTCTCTGTGCTTCTGTGGCTCCATTTCCTTCCCAAAGCAGAACTGTCCCTTTCCCTAGTCCCTTTCCCTCATAGGCTGATGTGCACATAAGCAGTCTGATAAATGTGTTAATTTAGCATCACTGGGAGGCCGAGAATTTCCCTTAAAGATATTATTCTCAGTGTACTTGCCTGTATGGCTGGGAGAAGGTTGAAGTCAGTTTTCTAGAGCCATCAGATTAGACTCCAAAAGTCCTGCCTGCTCAATACATATTTTAGGCCAGAGGTTGTTGACTGGTAAGAATATATAAGCTAGTTTATTGTTTTCCCCCCAAAATGGAAATCACATCATGAAGATGTTAAAGAGTTGACCAAATTCACTGGCTAGCAAAAAGGCTAAGAATCTACGCTTCTTTCACAACTAAATGTTTCCACTGGACATAAGAAACTGGACAATGTGCATTTCCCATTGTAGCCTGGGGTATTATTGATTTAATTTTTATCAAAATAGTTTGGTTTGTCTCTAAGGGGATGGTGGTTTTTCTTCAGAATACCAATGCTGCATACTATTGCCAAAAAAGTATTATGCTAGCCGTTCACTAATGACCTGATTTTCTATATTATTGAGTATTGTTTTGAGACTGTAAAGTGAAATTTCATGTTAACATATGCAATTTGCCAGGAGGCTTTGGGGGAAATTATTGAACTCCAGTGGAGATTTTTTTGCCCTGCCTAACTTATCTACCTGCTCCATTAGTGAGTCAACTTGAATGACCAATTATTCCAGTGAAAAAGCAGGAAGGTAATAACAGTCAATTAAACTAATTTCTAAATTTGCCTGCTTGCTTTTACCAAGGTCATTCAACCAAACAAAAATTCAGAAATATTAATATTCTGTCTCCTTCTTATTAAATCATCTCTAAGGGCTTAGGAGAAAGGAGTGTTGAACGCCAATCTGGGTTTTATCTTTTAAATCCTCCTCATCTACTTAACTGAATCCACTGTTAGGCTTATTAAAAAAGTGACAGCCTGGGTAACCCAAATAATGCAGGAAAGAATAGGACACTTAAACAGCTGAAGCGACTGCCTTTGATATTATGTTTATCTCTTCAGCACTAAATGATTATTTACACTGTTGGTTTATTCTCTTTTTTGGCATTGGAAGTTGCTTATATTCAATCCATGCATCATCCCCTGACACGGTTCTGTCTATGGAAGCAGTGTTCAAGTGTGGGGGATGGAGAATTCTTTGCAACACATACTTTCCTGTGTTCTTTCTCCATTAATATTATATTTAATTATTGAAATTGACACCATTGTAAGTTTAATTTAATTTTAAAGCATATTTGCATTATAAAATATTAATATGTAATTTCTATGCACATTATTTAGATTCTGCCTCCTCCATATCAATCTTCTGAATCCATGTATTTCACTGAATCCTCAAGGACTCTAACTTAGTCCAGGTCACCACTGTCACTTGATTTAAAACCCCTTCAAACTTGAACCCCTTCCTCCAATTCATTCATGAAAAGTTCCATCATTCATGCAAAACTTTCTTATTACCTGCTATGTGTTAGATACAAGTTTAAGCACAGATCAGTAAGCAGTCAGAAAAAAAAAATCCCTGGGAGCTTACAAGGTGATCTTTCTAAATTGCAAATCTGTTGATATCATTCTCTTCCTTGATGTATTTCAATGACTTCTCACAACACTAATAATAAATTCAAAACGTGTTAATGTGGTTGAGGAGTCCTCAGGAACTGGTTCCTATTTATCTCTCTGTTCCCTTGATACATCGGATTTCCCTGTTACAAACAACAAAAGCTGACTCTAGCTCAAGATATCGGCAAAGGAGTTTATTGAAACCACAGAATAACTCCTAGGATTGTGGGTGGTTTGAGAACTGAGCATGAAGCTCAGTTTTGAGGAATAATGCCCGAAATCTCATTGCAGGATTGGCCTAATGTAGAAATTTCTGCCACCACCGATAAGCTCTAGATCTTGAACTGTTCTGGTACCACATAAGCCTCAGTATCTCAAAACTGCAACCACTACTATGTCCATGCTAGACATATGTGCATAACACAGTGAGAAAGACACAGAGAGACTGATTTATCTTCCTCTCTCTTTCATCATTGGCTGATGAACTGCAGTCTGGAATGGATATGTGTGACTGGTAGAGATTGGACTGCATACCTGTGCCTTAGCTAGAAGAAATGCTGAAGATACAAGCTTCTACCATTTCAGCCCACTTAGGGAAGGGAGCTTTGCTTCCTACCAAGACTCATAAAGTGGGAAAATTCCGTAAACATGAAAATAAGTTTCAGATGATGACAGACAGATGAATAAAATAATGTTCCACATATTCCTCCAATTCTAAGCAACACAGACAAATAGAACAGTGGAACCTGAATGAAGACCCTGAAAATGAACCCACACAAATATAGTCAACTACTTTGACAAAGGAGCAAAGGGAATACAGTGGAGTAAAGACCGTTTTTCAACAAATGATGATAAGAAAAAGAAAGTAAACTCGCTCAGTCGTGTCCAACTCTTTGCGACTCCATGGACTATAGCCCGCCAGGCTCCTCTGTCCATGGGATTTTCCAGGCAAGAGTACTGGAGTGGGTTGCCATTCAACTGGATATCCACATACAAAAAAAAAAAAGAGAGAGAAACTAGACACAGACCTTATACCCCCTCACTAAAATTAACTTAAAATGGTCTAAAGACCGAAGTATAAAACACAAAACTATAAAACCCCTAAGGACAAAATAGGAGAGAATGGACTTCTGTGGTGGTACAGTGGACATGGGTTTGGGTGGACTCTGGGAGTTGGTGATGGACAGGGAGGCCTGGCATACTGCAGTTCACGGGGTCGCAAAGAGTGAGACGTGACTGAGCGACTGAACTGAACAGTGGATAAGAACTGGCTTGCCAACGCAGGGTTCCTGGCCCGGGGAAGACTCCATATGCCATGGAACAACTAAAGCCGTGCGCTGCAGCTACTGAGCCCATTTGTTGCAACTACTGGCCCACACACCTAGAGCCTGTGCTCCCCAACAAAGCCACTGCCGTGAGATGTCCGTGCCCTGCCATGAAGAGCAGCCGCTCGCTCAGTGCAGCCAGAGAAACCTGTGCACAGCAGGGAAGACCCAGCAGAACCACAAATAATTCATTAATTTAATTTAATATAAGAAAAGATCTAAACGTCCTTGGGAATGGTGATGACTTTTTAGATAATATGCTAAAGTGGTGGTCCAAAGAATAATAATAATATAACTGATAAGCTGGACTTCATTAAAATTAAAAACCTCTGCTCCAAAATAGACAATGTCAGAGTAAGACAAGCCACAGAATGCGGGAAAATAGTTGCAAAAAATACATCTGATAAAGGAGTGTTAGGTAAAATATACAAAAACTATTAAAACTCAACAATAAGTAAACAACCAACCCAACTGAAAAATAGGCCAATGATCTTAACTGATACCTAACCAAAAGAAATGCACAAATAAGCATAGAAGAGATTCTACATACCATATGTGATCAAGGAAATGCAAACTAAAGAAAGTGATACCACTATAGACCTACTTCAATAGCCAAAATCAGGCCAACAACAACATCAAAGGCTGGTGAGGATGTGGAGAAACGGGAACTCTCATTCATCACTGGTGAATGCAAAACAGCACAACAGTCAACTCAGAAGACAATTCAGAAGTTTCTAACAAAACTAAATAAACATGCTCTTACTATATAATCCAGCCATCTTACTCCTTACTATTTACCCAGGGAACTGAAAACTGAAATCTACACAAAAACCTGCACACAGCAGTTTTGTTTATAATTGCCAAAGCCTGAAACAACCAAGCTGTCCTTCAGTAGGTGAATGATAAATAAACTGTGGCACAACCAGACAATGAGCTAAATAGTAAGGCTAAATAGTATTCAGTGCTAAATAGTAATGACCCTATCAAGCCACCAAAAGACATAGAGGAAATTTCAATGCATATTACGAAGGGAAAGAAGTTAGTATAAAAAGGCTACACATTGTACAATTACAACCAAAGGACATTCTGATAAAGGCAAAATTATGGAGATAGTAAAAAGATGAGCAGTTGCCAGGGACTGTGATGGGGAAAAAAAGGAATAGGCAGAGCATAGAGGATGTTAGTGCAGTAAAAATACTCTATGTGAAGCCATAATGATGGATGCCTGTCATTAAACACTTGTCCAAACCCATAGAATATACAAAATTATGAATGAACTCTAGTGTAAACTATGGTCTTTGGGTGTTTATGGTGCTTCAGTGTAGATTCTTCAGTTGTCAAATGTCAATTCCTGTGTGAGGGCATGGGAATATATGGGAAATTTCTCTACCTTCAATTTTGTTTGTGAATCTAAAACTGATCTAAAAAAAAAAAAACTTAATTAAAAAAAAAAACTAAGCTACATCCACATTCTAGGCCCATTTCTTCTGGGTCTCCTTTCTTTTTATTGGATCACTCATATGCAGGTTTGGGAGTCAGTTTAACACTGAATTCTTCTAGGAAGTCTCCTCTGATTCTCCCTAGACACCTTTAGATCAGGGTTGCACAAATTATGGTCCAGAGATGAAATCTGGCCCATTGTCTGTGTTTGTAAATATGGCTTTATTTGAACACAGGCAAACTTGTTGATGACATGTTGTATGTGGCTGCTTTTCCATGGTTGAGCTGTTGAGATGTGGACCATAATGACCTACAAAATGTTAAATATTTACTACCAGCCCTTTACAGAAAAATACTCAAATACTTCTGTTTTATGCTCCCATACATTGTATTAACCCTAACATCATTTTTCTCATGTTTTATGTAAAATCTTTACTAGGCACCAAGCATTAAGGGCAGGAATAGATGTGTCTTGAGAATTACCGAACATCCAATAGGTGCCTAATATGTTCATGTTATGTGAATGAATTTGGAACTTAAAGTGTGGGCCAGCCTCACAGAGGATCAACAATTGGATTGTAAACACCACAAAAATGTCAGCTGGACTGGGACAAGATGGAGAAAATTGATTTTACCAGAACTTCTCTCAAAGAGACTATTTGGAAGAAACACTTAGATAAGCCATTTGGGCTGAGGAAATGGGACCACTTCTTGCATCTGTGGGTGTTGCTAGGTGGTATCTAAGGAATGTCAGTCCAGTTCTACAGCACTTTCCTTATGCTAAATGTCACAAACCCACCAGAACACGATTTACTCCCTCCTCCATCCTCCTTTCAGGTAGCATTCAGCTTCTGCCCCAAATGAACACGGAGCTAATATTTGATAAACATAGGCTTGAAGGCTCTCCAAAATCCTAATCTTCCTCAAAGTCCTCACGTGTCTCAGCTCAGTTCAGTTCGGTCACTCAGTCGTGTCCGACACTGCAACCCCATGAACTGCAACACACCAAGCCTCCCTGTCCATCACCAGCTCCCAGAGTTCTCTCAGACTCACGCCCATCGAGTCCGTGATGCCATCCAGCCATCTCAGCCTCTGTCATCCCCTTCTCCTCCTGCCCCCAATCCCTCCCAGCATCAGAGTCTTTTCCAATAAGTCAACTCTTCTCATGAGGAGGTCAAAGTATTGGAGTTTCAGCTTTAGCATCATTCCTTCCAAAGAACACCCAGGGCTGATCTCCTTCATAATGGACTGGTTGGATCTCCTTGCAGTCCAAGGGACTCTCAAGAGTCTTCTCCAACACCATAGTTCAAAAGCATCAATTCTTCGGTGCTCAGCCTTCTTCACAGTCCAACTCTCACATCCATACATGACTACTGGAAAAGCCATAGCCTTGACTAGACGGACCTAGTTGGCAAAGAAATGTCTCTGCTTTTCAATATGCTGTCTAGGTTGCTCATAGCTTTTCTTCCAAGGAGTAAGCATCTTTTAATTTCATGGCTGCAGTCACCATCTGCAGATTATAAATCAGTGAATGCAATTTTTCGTAAATGAAACAGCAAATATGACCTGTAAGAATCTTAGTTCTATATCTAGTCATCAGGATCATGTTGGTTTTAAATTGTGGGTTGAGACTTAGTAGTGTACTAGGAAATGACATTTTGCTGGTGAAATAGAGTGAAAAATAATATATTAGAAAGACACAAAATGCATTTGCAATTAGAGTTCATGACACATTTGTTCAGGTCATACATGTTTAAATAAACTCATGCGTGTACTAAATCAGAATGTATATTTTATACCATGGGTCTTTGTCAAAAACTTTATAGTCACTGATCTTTTTCTTCCTTTTTAATGTTGGTATAACATCAGTGTTTATCAAGTTATAGTAACCTGACATGGAGGATACTGTCTAGCTCCAAAGTGTTCTAATCGGGTGAAGTAAGGGCAAACAAAGGTGAGAAGATACAAACCATCCCTCAACTCCTATAAGATCAGTCAGGAGTCGAGTGATATGTTGAGGGACCAGTGGCAACAGCATAACCTAGGAGTCCTGCTAGACCTACTAAATTAGCATCTTCATTTAAATAAAATCTCTAAGTGACGCTTGCTTGCTTGCTTGCTTCGCTTCAGTTGTGTCCGACTCATTGTGACCCTATGGACTGTAGCCCACCAGGCTCCTGTGTCCATGGGATTCTCTAGGCAAGAATACTGGAATGGGTTGCCATACCCTCCCCCAGGGGATCTTCCCAACCCAGGGATTGAACTTGCATCTCTTATGTCTCCTGCATTGGCAGGTGGGTTCTTTACCACTAGCACAACCTGGGCAGCCCCTAAGTGACTCTGGGCAGTGGACAGTATTACTGTTCTGCTCACATTGCTCAGATACTTTCATTATTTTTGTGCACATCAGCTACCAGTTTGCTATTAACCCAACATTCATTCAGTGCCTCTTCTACCTGCAGGCTGTTAGATCAAACTTTGCCTATGAATCAGGCATACTGAAAGATATTAAGAACATACTTCCCACCTGGGCAACCCTTTGTCAATGATGGACAGGTGAGGGGACTAAATCATACTCCATCACTCCATCCCTTACATCTGAAGTATGAGCTATGTTTTTGCCACGATTCTTCTTCAGGACTGAGCCCAGCTTACTTTTTGAATACTTTGCTTAGTGTCACAACTCAGGCTGACCTCCTTCCCTGTACTTCTTCAATATTACCATGAGGTTTATGGTAACGTATTCTAATAAATCATTTTCACCTGGATCTTTATCACACTGCCTGCTATCGCAAAATCCAACTGAGATACATGGCAAGGTAGAATTCACAAGTAAAAATCTAATAAATAATTTTCCCCTGTTTTTGCTCAACCCTGTTATTTATCAAGTGGTAGGATATGTAAAATGTCCTAGATTGACAGTATATTCAGACACAATAAAAGTGGATTTTTTAAAGTTGCTGACAAGCTGATTCACATTGTTGTATAGTAGAAAACTACATAACATTGTAAAGCAATTATCTTCCAATTAAAAATAAATTTTTAAAAAAGAAAAAAAGTTTCTGACCAGGATTTCTTCTTCTTCCTACCAAGATAGAGCAACAGGGACTAAATTTACCCTTCCCTTCACATAACTGAAACAAACAAACAAAAGCAGATACCAATATATGAAATAATGATTTTCAAGGCATTTGACATCAGGTTACAAAGGAGAGTGATCTCCAAGAAATAACCAAGAGGTGAATCTTGGGACTTCCCCAGTAGTTAAGAATTTTTCTTGCAAAGCAGGGAACACGGATCCCATCCCTGCTTAGGGAACTAAAATCCCACATGCCCCAGAGCGACCAGTCTTACGCACTGCAACTACTGAGCCTGAACATTCTGGAGCCCGTGTGCCACAACTGCAGAGTCAATCTGCCACCCCGCATGACAAAAGGAAGATCCCTTGACCAGTCAAATTAACAAATATTTTTTATAAAAGAAAGTGGTGAGTCATGTAACTGCCCCAGTTTCCTACCTTTGCAAAGGGCTTCCCTGGTGCTCTGTTGGAAAAGAATCCACCTGCTAATGCAGAAGACTTGGGTTCAATCCCTAGGTGAGGAAGATCCCCTGGAGAAGGCAATGGCAACCCATTCCAGTATTCTTGCCTGGGAAATCCCAAGGACAGACAGACTGGTGGGCTACAGTCCATGGGGTCGCAAGAGTCGGACACAACTTAGTAAACCACCACTACCCAGGCTGCCTTGCAAGGAGGGGCAACCTCAGCAGAGGTCTATGGGTGGGGTCCGTGATAGAGAAGAGACTATCAGGAGGTCAAGGCAATTAAAATTTACAAGGACGATACTGAGAGTGGAGAGCTGCACAGAGAGAGGAAAATGATACCAAATGGCTCTACAGCAAGAATGAAGGGCACTGGAGCTGGGAACTGCATGGATAAATATTTAAGATTTGTTCTTATTACTTAAAAAGGTGATGACAAAAATAGAGGGAATTTTATTATGTATAGAGCTATAGTACATAAAAATATTTTATTTCATTTAAATATTAAATTCCTTTAAGTTTCCATGTCTATTTTATTTTTTCAGAAATTGACATCTACTGGAAATGAGATTCTGTAACACTATTCTGATTTTTGTAATTCTGATCATTTTGTATATCCCCACAAAAAGAGTACAGCTTACTTTCTCTTTGTTTTATTATTACAATGAATTACTACCTCATTTTAAAATTAATATTCTGTTGAACAAGAAAAATTTGTCAAAAGTCCCCAAAAGAGGTGATTTAAAAATCTTTGATCTGATTAATGACCTGCCTGACTTTCTTTACACTTTTAAGATATATGGACTTTTTACTCCAAGAAATCTGCAGCTGGAATGGTTTTCTTCTTAGTATCTATAAATATTTAGAAAGTTCAATTATCATGGTTAAAATTGCTAGAGCTGGCTTATGCTTAATCATTTAAAATATTGATTGCTTAGATGTTCTTAGATAAAACTTTATCATTACGAGTTGAGTTTAATGTTTTTTTCATAATAGATTTTTAACACCAAGGAATAAATGAACCTTTATGTAGATAAGCAGTTTTCTCAGTCTTCTTTCTCTTAACTGAATTTGTTACCAGAGAAATTTTTGTTCCTAATTTCCCCCAAACTCATAGGAAACATTTAACCCAATGAAAATGGTCTAGGACTTCTCCATGAATTATTCCATATGAAAATAACAGGATGTTCAAATAAAATGTTTAATACATAAAATATCTCAATATCTATAAGAATTTATATTTAATCATGTATTAATTGCATGAGTTATATATGCTGCAGAATTGTTGCATCATACATACGAGGTTTTCTCATTTTGCGTTTATTTTCTATAATTTTATATTTTTAAATTAGAGATAAAGATTTAATTTTTAAAATTAGTTCATTTACTTTTCTCTCAGAAAGCAGCTTGTTTGTATGCTTGACTACGCAAAGAACACTATGGAAACCAGTCAATTACAAGAGCATAAAAATAAAAATTAAAAAAAAAATTCTAACCACTTTGATAAGGTAACCTCTACCTGTAATAAAAGGTAAAGTTTAAGAAAAATAGCAAGTACATAGAAATACAATTTCATCAGAACTTTAGAATTTTAGTTCTCCATACATTTCTGAGAAAAAAATAATCAGTGCAAAATTTTTGTTAGCAAAGTGACTTTAGAAGGTTAAAAATGAAGATTTAAATTCAAATGAATTCAAGACATAAAATCAAAAGCATAATTTCAATTATTATTTTTCAGGATTTAAAAATGTAACTCATTAAAATTAAGGGACTAAGTAAAGTCAGATTTTACAGGTAAGAAAATTTGCATTTTACTTAGAGAATTATTTTTATTTAGTATTATAATTTTTATCATAGAAAGATATTACCTTTTCAAACCCTTTATAATGACATTGGTTTGTGGGACAGTAGTGGAAATGTTTTAGGGTATATAGCGTTTCAATTGATCATTTTCATAAATTCTGATTAAGAAAATTGATAAATACCAATTCCTACTACTTAGAGTCACTGATGAACAAAATGTAATAGCTGTTATAAAATTTTAGTCATCCTTTTATCTCATGTGCCTTTCTTCACCAGATTCCTTCTCAGGCCTTGTTGTTTTTTTGTGATAATAAAAACTACAATTTTAGTACCTAGCAGTGGTAGCATTGAAAAGGGCATGGCAAACCACTCCAGTATTCTTGCTTGGAGAATCCCCATGGACAGAGGCGCCAGGTGGGCTGCAGGCCAAGGGCTTGCAAAGAGTTGGACACAATTGAGGGACTAAGCACAGCACAGAACAGTAGTAGTGTTAGCCACACAGTCGTGTCTGACTCCTAGCCCAAGAGGCTCCTCTGTCCTTGGAATTCTCCTGGCAAGAATACTGGAAAGGGAAAGTGAAAGTTGATCAGTCACATCCGACTCTTTGTGACCCCAGGGACTATACAGTCCATGGAATTCTACAGGTCAGAATACTGGAGTGAGTAGCCATTCCCTTCTCCAGGGGATCTTCCCAACCCAGGAAAGGAACGTGGGTCTCCTGCATTGCAGGTGGATTCTTTACCAGCTGAGCTATCAGGGAAGCACAAGAAAACTGGAGTGGGTTGCCATTTCCTCCTCCAGGGGATCTTCCCACCCAGGGATCGAAACTCCAGCTTTTGTGTCTCCTGCATTGGCAGGTGGATTCTTTACCACTAGCACCACCTGGGAAGTTCTTTTTAGTTCATTTCAGTCGCTCAGTCATGTCCAACTCTTTGCGACCCCATGAATCACAGCACGCCAGGCCTCCCTGTCCATCACCAACTCCTGGAGTTCACTCAAACTCACGTCCATCGAGTCAGTGATGCGATCTAGCCATCTCATCCTCTGTCGTCCCCTTCTCCTCCTGCCCCCAATCCCTCCCAGCATCAGAGTCTTTTCCAATGAGTCAACTCTTCACATCAGGTGGCCCAAGTACTGGAGTTTCAGCTTTAGCATCATTCCTTCCAAAGAACCCCAGGGCTGATCTCCTTCAGAATGGACTGGTTGGATCTCCTTGCAGTCCAAGAGACTCTCAAGAGTCTTCTCCAACACCACGGTTCAAAAACATCAATTCTTCTGCGCTCAGCCTTCTTCACAGTCCAACTCTCACATCCATACATGACCACTGGAAAAACCATAGCCTTGACTAGATGGACCTTTGTTGGCAAAGTAATGGCTCTGCTTTCCAATATGCTATCTAGGTTGGTGATAACGTTCCTTCCAAGGAGTAAGCGTCTTTTAATTTCATGGCTGCAATCACCATCTGCAGTGATTTTGGAGCCCCCAAAAATAAAGTCTGACACTGTTTCGACCATTTCCCCATCTATTTCCCATGAAGTTCTTTTATCACCTATTATAAAATGGATATTTGGTTAGTTCCCGTGAATATATAGTTAGTACCTGTAAATATAAATACATAATCTTTAATGTGTAAGTATGAACAAAGTGCAAAAGGTAATTTTTGAAAATTTGAAACCATTACTTTATTCAAATATAAAATGAACAGATACCAAGGATTTTATTTAGTTCATTAATTAATGAATGCCTGTAAGATGTTAAAGCAGGTGAAAAGGATAATTTGAAGAACAAAAGGAGAATTTGATGTAGATGTTAATGTAGGTAGATATGCAGACATTCAGGAATGTTGGAATGACTGTTCCCAGAAGCAAAGCTAGAGGCATAAAACATAATCTTTGACATATCACTTTCTGGGCTTCCTAGGTAGCACTAGTGATAAAGAACCCCCCTGCCAATGCAGGAGATGTGAGTTCAATACCTGGGTCAGGAATATCCCCTGGAGGAGGGCATAGCAACTCACTCAGTATTCTTGCCTGGATAATCCCATGGACAGAGGAGCCTGGCAGGCTACAGTCTGTGGGATTGCAAAGATTCAGACATGACTGAACCAATTTAGCACACCATAGCAAGTATAACTTTCTATTGGGCAAATATCAATTGTATCTTTAGTGGGAAAACACATTTACGTTTCAATGGAAAGAACAATTTGTATTACAATCAGTTTTCAACCACTTAAAGATTTGTAAAATAGCCTCCTAAAGGGCACACAAAAGCCCAGCATATCAGCTAGACAACCAACCAAAGAAAGCTTTTTTAGTTTGAGACATCACAGTCTAATTTCTAAAAACCATCCAGAAATTGGGAAATATTGCAAAGTCATATAGAGAGGTCAAGGTCTTTCTCCATTGGAGGCACACAGACAAGTGGATACTGGACAATACAGAGCATACAGCCTCAGTTTTACAATTTTTGGCAAAGGCCCAAAGTAAATACAGAAACACAAAAACTCATTCATTGATCCAGATCTTTAAGAGTTGTTCTCATTATCAGTCACCAACAATTTCTTAATCGATTTGAGCACAAAAACAGGCAAAAAATAAATGCAACCAGAGACTTTCACACTAGATTCTTTGTCTTTTCTCATTCATCAGAGAATATATTTCCATTATCTGTCAGAGTATTAGAAAATCACCATAAAATCAATTTTCTAATTATTATCATCATCAATAAGGAATAAATTATTGTACTAGTATACATAAGCACATACTCCCCCTCCCCAAATACACAACATAATGAGAGTGTCAGCAATTTTATATTTTATCTCCACTTGTAATGTCCCCTGGGAACCATGGAAGTTATGTACAGGAACTAAATAGTCCATGAGATACACTTCTCCCACAACCTAGCCTTGTCACATGCATCCATTGCATGTGTCTGCGGGCCCTTCAAAATGGTTCAAATATACTTTTAAGAAATGTACACCTGTGACTCTCATACAGATATAAAACATTCTATTTAGTTTACTAACAACAGAATTAGGAAGATTTTGAAAACTGGTTTGAAAGAGAATCCAAATTTATCTCTCATCAACAAAGCTGAAATCAAATTCCTAATAGGCCAAAAAAAAAGTTTAACACTCTGTAAAACAATATAATGTAATGTTTGAAATCATCTATTCTATAAGGCAGAAATCAATTGTATCTCTACTGAACAAAGTTTTTTGTATTTCTATGGACAATAATTATTTGCATTAGTGTAAATGTTCTGCTGCTGCTGCTAAGTCGCTTCAGTCATGTCTGACTCTGTGCGACCCCATAGACGGCAGCCCACCAGGCTCCCCTGTATGTGGGATTCTCCAGGCAAGAACACTGAAGTGGGTTGCCATTTCCTTCTCCAATGCATGAAAGTGAAAAGTGAAAGTGAAGTCGCTCAGTCATGCCTGACCGCCAGCGACCCCATGGACTGCAGCCTCCCACATCCATGGGATTTTCTACAGTTTACATTTATCAGATAATTTAGCAGACCCTCCAAGTTGCCCTGCTATGAGACATCTCCAAAGAGTCAGCTAGAAAATGCCAGCATTACGTTGAAAATTTACCTAGAAATCTTCTGTTGCTCATTTTCAAATCTTTCACAGTTTTTCCTAACAGAGTCAAAAAGAGAAGGCAAAGTATTGATTCATGAAAGAAAAGGTAGCAAAGACAGGTGATGAAAATTCATTAAAATGCTAAGGAAATGCTAAGAAGATAAAGTTGAATAAAACATAGTGTCATGAAAGGGTGCCAAGCATCCAGGAACATTGGAAGTCCAGTATAGTTGAAATGTGAGGTTTCTGTAAAGAAAAAAGAACCCTGGAGAGGGTCATTGAAGCCAGATTTTGAAGCGACATTGATACCACTCTTTTAAAGTAGTAGATAATGTTATAGTTGTTGGGTATTTTTTCCCTCAAAGATGATTCTGCTATTGCTATAAATAGTGATGTGAAGTTAGGATCCAATGGAATCAAGGAAAAAAGTGAAGTTCTGGAATGATGCTGTGTTGGTGGGGATGGAAAAGAAATGTGAACAAGAGTGCTTTCAGAAACACGATCTGAGAATCTTTTGAATAAAAGGGAGTAAGTAATTTTTACCCTTGATTATTTGCTTCTTTAAACTCAGAGTTGAGATAGCTTTTTTTCATCTTGGGTTATTGTCTTAGCCAATAGTATCACAGATTTGAATTTAGGAAGTCAAATTTGGGTAAAATATATGCACCAGATGACTTGTGTCTGATTTAAATGCCTATGTGAGAAGCTGCCATTAGATAATTTCCAAAAGGGCCTCACTATAGCCTGGAGTAGTTTAGACACAATTAGCATAGTTATATAGCAAAAATTATTTTACACTCAGAATACATGTACCCAAATTTTAAAAGTAGCACAATACAAATTAACAGATTCTGGAACTGAATCAATATAGTCTTACTCATAACAAGAAAGAAAGATATGACAGTCTTTCATGAATATATAGTAAGATTGTGAATTCAGTATCATTTTTCTTCTTTTTAAAATCTTTGTTTTAGAAATTTGGGCTTTTTTTTTCTTATAGAAGCTTGGGATGCATATTAGAAACTTCACAATTTATGTTGGTTACTTTTGTAACAATAGCCTGATAGTATAATATACTCCCATCTATTTCTTTAACTTGTCATACATATGTAAGCTTATATATCAATTTTTTAAAAAATAAGAGGCAACTATCACAACTGTATGCCTTTTTTCAGCAGGTAGAGAATTATGCTCTGACACAAATGACATTTTTCTGCCTCCCCCAGAATATTTTTAACAGAGAACTCATGGGGGAGATTATAGTAATAAAAACACAGCCTAGCAATGAATTTATTACAGTAGATATTTTATTATAAAGATGTTAAGTCAGGAGAAATGGTTTATGATACTGCTGATTCTTAAAATATGAACAGTTTTCTCCTCCCTGATTTTAGCTAAGTCTGATAAAAAAAGACAAGGAGAACATGGTGAAAATGTAGAGTTATTGCTACTCTTTATTTCTTAGATCTTCAATCAGGAATTTAGTATGTGACTTTGAAATATGGAGCAAATTTTATTAAAATAATTTTTATCATTGAACTCGCCCATCACACAGATTCTCTTTGTGATAAGAAAATGAATTTTGATTTTGGCAACTGGCAGTGAGATGTATTAACCGGTTCTGTATTAATAGATAAACTGACTTTACATTAGAAAGAAAAATTTGTGAGGTTATTTACTAGCATTCTATATCACAGAGGGCAAATCTGTAGTGAGAATTCCACTGCTCACCTAACCTTTTCCATAACAGACATTACTAATCTAGCAACACACTTTTCCTCTAAGGCTGGCAATGACCTCAGAGTCCTCTTCAAATCACTTTGAGTTAGGACATAATAGAAAAGCTATTTGCCAGCCCTGATTTAATGTTCTAGCAGGAATCAAATAATTTAACTATGAACATTTTATTTCGAATAGTATTAACTCCCGCTGTAGTATAGTTTGCTGTGTCACTGATGTGGCTAATCTATGGGGAAAAATAAATGGTAGTCAAAATGTCTATAATAAGACATAAAAGTTAATGTATAATTATAATAACAGCATTCAGTCACGTATGTTTCTTGTTATTGATACTTCTTATAATTTTCCAAAGATATGGATAATTTCTTTCCCAAATATTTCTAATGGTGGTATTAACAGATTGATACACTTGTACAATGTCAAGCTTTTGTGTAATTAGTTTAAGATACAGAATTGTCAGGCCTACAGGATGTATTTACCATGAAAACTAAATAAGAACAAGAAATCAAAGCACTTTATACACTATATATATATATCTACATATGATACATATATAAATTGTGTTAGTTATCTTTCTGAACATGTAAATTTACCACAGCAGAGGCCAAGCTTCTGAATCCTTAGACTTCTACAATGATTCTAAACATAAAAATAGTCAAAAAGATAAAATAGGCAAAAGATAAAAGGTTTTCTAGAATGAAGATACCATTTTTGATATTGAAAATATGAATTGCTTCTTGCAACAGGGTGTGGTGGTAAGAGCAATTTCAATTTTGATTTATGTTTACTTTATGGGGTGTTTAAGTATCAGGGTAATTTTAGTTACTCAGTAAATATTATCTGCCATACCTCCTTCTTTCTGTGAAAACTAGACGATAAGCCCTTGGAAAGAAAGAAGCATATCTCTATTATGTTTAAATCTTCATGCTTAGGATAGATAAAACTAATCTTGATACAAGGTTGGGGAAGGAATGAACTGCTGATTAGTTCACCTAGTGGAGAATTAAGGAATGATGTCCTGATTGATTGCAATGTCTGTGTTTGCCTGATGCTAATGGTAGAGTTGAGATGGGGTTTTTAATTGGTTTGAAGAGAGGATCAATGCAAGGCACCTGGAAGTCCGGGGACTGTGCATATCCTTGCCAAGAAACTTACCTTATTCCTTGAATTTTAATTCTAATAGTGTGCACAATTCATTTGCAAAATTAAGGCTCTCCTTCTAACCCTTAACACTCTTCTGAAAATCTAAAATAAGTTATTATTCTAATTTAGATTTCATTTTCTAAAAGGTTATGATAATTTCATTGATTTTGAATCAAAATTAATATCATACTTTAAAGTGTAGGAAACGGATGATCTTAGATTATTTTGCAAGGCAGTAGTCAAGACACTGGGCTTCCCAGCTGGCTGAATGGTAAAGAATCCGCCTGCAAATGCAGGAGAGGCAGGAGACACGGGTTTGATTCCTGGGTCAGGAAGATCTCCTGGAGGAGGAAATGACAACTCACTCCAGTATTCTTGCCTGGAAAATTCCACAGACAGAGGAGCCTGGTGGACTACAGTCCATAGGGTAGGAAAGAGTCACATGACTGAGCACACACACACACACACACACACAGGCCAAACATGAGTGTTTCTTCTGTCATGCCAAAGTACTAAACTCTACTGCTCTTTTTAGATATTAAAAATTTCTCCAAAACATATTGAAAGAGATTCAAAAGGTTCAAAATTACCTTAGTTCTCGGTCGAGTTTGTGAGTACATGAAGCAGATGGTGAGTGTTAAGGAGGTCAAGCTAAACATATTAAGCTGATCATTTTAAGTATTCTCAGGTATACTCGTTTCTCAAGTCCTAACTGAGGGCCAATTGTAGTTAAGACCTTTTTCTATGGGCTGGAATAATCAAATTTAACAAGCAAATCCAAAAGCGCTGGGTTTTTTGAGCTGCTAGTGCTTCTAATAAAGTATACCAAAGTCACCTTTAAGTGTGACCAGCCCCTATTTTGATTGCCAATTGCCAGTCCATGTGACATAAACTGTAATGGCATATATTTATATTAAATGTTTTACACATATAGACTGAAGTGGTATTCCTTCAAGAAATAGCAGACCTAAATTTTTAAGTATGCATGAAATTTAAAAATGAAGGCATTGATCTCTGTACTTGTTTATTCTTCTTGAGGTCTTCTACTATTCCACTTTTACTCCTTATTCAATTTTTTTTTTTTAAGAAAACATTTAAGTTCTAAAAGTTCTCAACAGGGCACTAGATGGGAGGCTCCTGAGGACAGAGACACAGCCTGTGTTTTCATGATTTCATAACACATTTCTAGCACAATATGTGATGTAGACTTTCAATAAATTTTTTGGATAAATGGTTGAATAGATAGCCTATATAGAAGAATCAAAGCAGTAAGAAATTGTGTTGTGGTGATAGACTGAGGAAGACTACCATGACATTTCCTGGACCTAAAGGACGAATGTCAGAGACAGAATTGCCTGTAGATGCGGGCCAGAAGAGACTCTCGCTGTTCACCTTCCCAAACCACAGGAGGAGCCCTGGGCTTTGATGTGTGTTTAAAAAGATTTTTGAGGTTTCCCTCTAATCCCTGAGATGACCAAGGCTGGCATATGCCTTTGAGTAGGGTGACCCAAGACTGGACGTGGACATGCATCGGCCCTGACTGCCCCTTTCTCCTATTTGGGGTGCTTGCCCAACTCACACCCACACTCTTGTTTTTCCACGTGTGCACATATGCCCAAGGGCACACAGACATGGAGTTGACCAGGTGCTTCTAGTTGTGCAAGAACCCGCACCTATAGGATCATTCTGAGGTTATGACAGCTGATCACATTTACTGGAGATTTGTCCTGCATTTGTTCCCTTTGTTTTTTATATTATTTTTAAATTATTTTTAAAATTTATTTTTAATTGGAGGATAATTGCTTTAAAATGTTGCATGAGATTCTGCTGTACAAGAGCAGAAAGTGAATCAGCTATATGACGCATATAACCCCTCTCTCTTGAGCCTCCCTCCCCACCACATCCCAGCTCTCTAGGTCATCACAGAGCATCACAACACAGCTGAGCTTCCTGTATTATACAGCAGCTCCCCATTAGCTATCTATTTTACACATGATAGTATATTTATATATAAATACACTTTATATAAAAACATTTTTATATAAATACAAATATTTATTTGTATGAATAAATAAATAAATGTAAATAAATAAATGTAAAACATTTGGAAAACAAAGACCATGGCATCCACTCCCAACAGTTCATGGCAAATAGATGGAAAAATAGTGGAAACAGTGGCAGACTCTATTTTTGGGGGCTCCAAAGTCACTGCAGTTGGTGACTGCAGCCATGAAATAAAAGACGCTTGCTCATTGGAAGGAAAGTTATGACCAACCTGGACAGCATATTAAAAAGCAGAGACATTACTTTGCCAACAAAGGTCCGTCTAGTCATGGCTATGGTTTTTCCAGTAGTCATGTATGGATGCGAGAATTGGGTTATAAAGAAAGCTGAGTGCAGAAGAATTGATGCTTTTGAACTGTGGTGTTGGAGAAGACTCTTGAGAGTCCCTTGGACTGCAAGGAGATCCAACTAGTCTATCCTAAAGGAAATCAGCCCTGAATGTACATTAGAAGGACTGATGTTGAAGCTGAAACTCCAATACTTTGGCCACCTGATAAAAGAGCTGACTCATTTGAAAAGACTGTGATGCTGGGAAAGATTGAAGGCAGGAGAAGGGGACAACAGAAGATGAGATGGTTGGATGACATCTCTGACTCAATGGACATGAGTTTGAGTAAACTCCAGGAGTTGGTGATAGACAGGGAAGCCTGGCGTGGTACAGTCCATGGGGTCACAAAGAGTTGGACACAACTGAGCAACTGAACTGAACTGATTTATATATAAATACACTACCATGTATACCATTAAATATATATATCAATGCTACTTTCTCAATTCATCCCACTCTCTCCTTCCCTCCCTGTGTCCACAAGTCCTTTTCTACATCTGAGTCTCTATTCCTGCCCTGCAAATAGGTTCATCAGTACCATTTTTTCTAGATTCCATATATATATATACACGTTCCCTTCTAAGGGCCCTGAGAATCTCAGTTGCAGTTAGTTAACTAATTGTAGTTAGCGCTCCACTGCAATTTAAGAGCCTGAGAACTGCTGTCCAGGCAGAGGCCATATGGGGAGTGTTGGGAGCAGGGGTCTTCCTGGGAGGGGCCAGAGACAGGGCTGGCCTGGAACTGAGCTGAGATGCAGGAGAAACTCACAAAGGTGAAGGCTCCTTGTGCTCTGGGCTGAAGGCAGAAGTGGCAGGTGTTCTGGGTCTTCTGTGATTCAGTCTTAATCCACTTCATAACTCCCTGTATTCTACTCCCTTTCTTTCAACTTTCCGGGGTCTCCTTTCTGGGATCATCAGAAGGTCACAACCTCAGAAGAAGAAAGGGCAGCAGGAAAAGTCAATGTGTGAAGTAGACCAGTAAGGACAGAAAGGGGAGTGGGAGGGTGGCTGATCTTGAATGCAGACATTGACCAAGAGAGGCTGTTTAACTCCCTGCGGCTCCAGCCAAATGGGGGCCACTTTCTGCCAGGTGTTTGGAATTTTCACCAAAAGCACACATTTTAAATTTCTTTCATAATATTAATTATTGGCACACTTTCAAATTATTTAAAGGCCAACAAAGCACATGTGTGTGCCAACACTGTCCCCAGGACTGCTGTTTTGTGTTTTAGAAACTCATACATTCAAATAGCTGATTTAATTCCTCTGTATTTCCTGAAAGCAGTTCCAAAAGCACCTTCTAGAGTCTTGGGCACTCCACAGTCCCAGAAGCTGGGAGGTAGAGATGGAAAGAAGCTACTTTTAGTGACTTAGAGCAATTTACATTTCTTACATGATCAGACTCTGGTGCACATATCCTTAGAGAAGAAAAGTACAAGAGGAACACTGCTTTAATCTCTGGTAGGGAAATGTGCCACCTGATTTTCCTACCTAGCTCTACTTTCCTCACCAGGTATCTTGAAGGTCCCTGATAGGCTTGACTTTGAGCTGCTTAAATACTGGGACCTGGCTTTGGTAATGGTCATGGCATGATGCACTCAGTTATTGCCTCTGGGATTTCTGGGGTTTTAAACAAAAATTTATTTATTTTTAATTGAAGGATAATTGCTTTACAAAATTGATTTCTGCCATCCATCAACATGAATTAGCTATCAGTTCAGTTGAGTCACTCAGTCGTGTCTGACTCTTTGCGACCCCATGAATTGCAGCATGCCAGGCCTCCCTGTCCATCACCAAATCCTGGAGTTCACTCAAACTCATGTCCATCGAGTTGGTGATGCCATCCAGCCATCTCATCCTCTGTTGTCCCCTTCTCCTCCTGCCCCCAATCCTTCCCAGCATCAGAGTTTTTTCCAGTGAGTCAACTCTTCACATGAGGTGGCCAAAGTACTGGAGCTTCAGCTTCAGCATCATTCCCTCCAAAGAACACCCAGGACTGATCTTTAGAATTGACTGGTTGGATCTAGTTGCAGTCCAAGGGACTCTCAAGAGTCTTCTCCAGCACCACAGTTCAAAAGCATCAATTCTTCAGCACTCAGCTTTCTTCACAGTCCAACTCTCACATCCATACATGACCACAGGAAAAACCATAGCCTTGACTAGATGGACCTTTGTTGGCAAAGTAATGTCTCTGCTTTTCAATATGCTATCTAGGTTGGTCATAACTTTCCAAGGAGTAAGAGTTTTTTAATTTCATGGCTGCAGTCACCATCTGCAGTGATTTTGGAGCCCCAAAAATAAAGTCTGACACTGTTTCCCCATCTATTTCCCATGAAGTGATGGGACCAGATGCCATGATCTTAGTTTTCTGAATGTTGAGCTTTAAGCCAACTTTTCCACTCTCCTCTTTCACTTTCATCAAGAGGCTTTTTAGTTCCTCTTCACTTTCTACCGTAAGGGTGGTGTCATCTGCATATCTGAGGTTATTGATATTTCTCCTGGCAATCTTGATTCCAGCTTGTGCTTCTTCCAGCCCAGTTTCTCATGATGTACACTTGCATATAAGTTAAATAAGCAGGGTGACAATATACAGCCTTGACATACTCCTTTTCCTATTTTATAGTCATACATATCAATCTAACCAAAGTTATGATATAAATCTACTGGGAGGATGAGGATATGAAAAGTGTAAATATCCACGGATTGAATATGTAAATGAAAGTTAAATTATCACTTTCCATAGTGAACATTCATTCATGGAAAAACCAAGAAGTTGCCAATGAAATCCTTTGGAGAGGGGCATGGCAACCCACTCTAGTATTCTTGGCTGGAGAATCCCATGGACAGAGAAGACTGGCAGTCTACAGTCCATGGGATTGCAAAGACTTGGACACAATCAAAGCAAATTAGCACAGCACAACAATAAAATCATGTTATTTAGAAATATCAAGATAGAAACCAAGGGAAATAGCTAAAAAAAAAAATAGAGAGAAAGTAGTTGTTTCTTGTAAGTATGAGGTAGTGTTTATGTGGGTAGAGGCACGTTGGTTTGCTTGCATTTTGGAGCAAGTTTTGTAGAACTACATGATAATTTTAGCTGTGGGCACACATAACAGAGTCAAAAACAAAGAAAGATGTTCAGAAAACAATCTCTGAAGGTTTTTGTGATGGCTAATTTTATGTATTTTCTTGGCTGGTTCATGGATATTTGAGTAAACACTATTTCTGGCTATGTCTGTGACAGTGTTGCTGGGTAAGATTACCACCTGAATCAGGAGACTGATTCAGCCAATGACTCCCCTCAGTGTTGTTGGGCATCTTCTAATCCACTGATGGCTTGAATACAACAAAAACGTGGAGAAGAAGAGTTTGCTCACTTCTCTGTCTCTCTCTGTGTCTCTATCTCTGTTGGTTTCTGTCTCTGTCTCTCTGTGTCTTTCTGTCTCTCTATCTCCCTGACTGAGCTGGGACTTCTATCTTCTGCTTCAAACTGGAGTTTATATCATTAGTGCTTCTGGTTCATGTCTTCAGAACTGGACCAGAAATTACACCATCAATTCTCCTGGTTCTCAGGCCTTTGGACTTGCTGCTGCTGCTGCTAAGTCGCTTCAGTCGTGTCCGACTCTGTGCGACCCCATAGACGGTAGCCCACCAGGCTCCCCCGTCCCTGGGATTCTCCAGGCAAGAACACTGGAGTGGGTTGCCATTTCCTTCTCCAATGCATGAAAGTGAGAAGTAAAAGTGAAGTCGCTCAGTCGTGTCCGACTCTTAGCGACCCCATGGACTGCAGCCTAGCAGGCTCCTCCGCCCATGGGATTTTCCAGGCAAGAGTACTGGAGTGGGGTGCCATTGCCTTCTCCGTTTGGACTTGCACTTGAACAGTACTACCAGTTTTCCCAGGTCTTAAGCTTGTAGACAAGCAAATTATTGGGACTTCTCAGCCTCTGTAAGAACCCTAATACAGTATTATAGCAAGATAATGTATTGTGTCTTTTCCTATGGTAAGAGTTTTACTGGCTTAATGTAGACTTAACAGTTTCAGTTAAGAATTTTCTATGTTCTTTTTTGGCTAAGAGAGAGCAAGATTATGCTTAAGGTATTCGATAGTATTTTTAAAACATTCCTCAGAAAAGATCATCTCAAAACAGAGACCTTATTTAGGAACAAGGGTCACTCTAATAATTTCACAAATGATGTCAGGCTTCAAAGTTTTCTACGTTCTCACGAGCTCAAAAAATCTTTCTTTTTTAAAATAAAAAGTATTTTCTAAGCTGAAAGACAACTTATTTTTTTATGAGTCAAGGAAAATAGACTCTTCCAAGCTATTGACCTCAATATAGATAGGTGAATAAAGTTCCAAGTTTGAAGGTTCTTCAAATCCTCTTCAGATGCACCAGTCAGGTCATCTGACTTCCACCTATCCTATCAAAGACAAATTGTTTGAAAATGCTGATATTTCTTCTACTTCCTGAAAGTTAGTCTTTTTCTCCTTTTGAAGGACTAGAATAAAATGTACATGATCATGAATGATGAGATTAAAGAATTTAATGAATTTTTTAAAAAGACAATTTTTGGCACCTGCAAATTAGACCCGGGTTATATTAATAGTTTCCAGAGATTTTTCTGATTCTCGTAAGTAAAAGAGGGTTGCTTATGGAAAACTAGGTGCCAAATATAGTGGAGATTAGACCACTCTGAGTTCTGCTATCCAGAGATGATTTTACTCTTAGTTCCAGAGCACAGATCCAGCTGAGATGACTGTCACAAGAAGCAATGCCCACCTATGCCAGCGTAACTGATCCTCTGGTTGGTCCTACTTTGGAATACAGTCCATGAACCCTTAGCCCTACATCTCTGGCTGATACCTCATTATTTAACCCATATGAACCTCTTACTCCTGAGGGTTGTAACAATGGTAGCTGGAGTAGATTGCTCAAGTTCACTGTTTATCAGTGAAAGGAGGAAGCTATTGTGGTGATGGGGGTTCCCAAGGCTCAGGACCCTCAATGCCCATTCCTCCCAACCTCTCATCTGACCCGCCCACCACACTCATCACATTCTTTCTCTTAATATCTCCCCTCCCAACCCACTTACCATTATCTGTTCTTCAATAACATAATCATTAGAATCCTTCATTTGGCAATCCAATTTTACATTATTAATTCTTGGATCATTTTTTTTTCTCTCAAACCTCAGAGGATTTTGCTCCATTGCCATGGAATAAAGTTTTGTGGGCAAGGTATTCAACCATGCTTTGAGTATACACAAGTCCACAAAAAGTTTTTAATTTAATGAGTTTATTGATGGAAGTGTAAATTTGTTTTTGTTGATTATTTCCACAGCCAATTATCCTCACTACGATCTTACCCAAAAGAAATTTGTCTTTCTTTTTCTCTCAAGCACATGATCTCACTAGCCTGGAAAGAAGAAATAAAAATGTTTCATTTAAAAATAAAACAAACAAAAAAAATAAAACATATGCTTACATTCACAGTGCTAGGTTGATGGCATGATTGAAATAAATTATTCTCTTGTTTGTGGGTATAGTTAAAAGACTGATGGGTGACAAGTAATTCTTTTGGAATTTGTCATGAAAACACACACAAGCACACATATTTAAGCACATATTCTAGTTGCAGTCATTCTTAATGGAGCTATGCAGGATGGCAAGGGATATATGATCCACAATGTTAGGCTGTTATATGAAAAGGGAACTTCACAACACAATATCATCATAAATGTTTGATAGGAAAGAGCTCAGACTTATTTGTCCCACCAGGCTCAGAAAATTATCTCTCTCCTCCGACTAGGAAAACTAAAGGGGGGCAGTTACTCATCTCTCCATTTCTTGACCTCTTGACAGTAGTCACAGGACCTAAGGGTAGTAAACAGATATTCCTGAAGAAGAAAGATGAAGCAAGATTCACCACCCTTCTTGGAAAGCTTTAAAGCCACCAATTCAGTTCAGTTCAGTCGCTCAGTCATGTCTCATTCTTTGCAACCCCATGGACTGCAGCATACCAGGCCTCTCTGTCCATCACCAACTGCCAGAGTTTACTCAAACTCATGTCCATTGAGTCAGTGATGCCATCCAACCATCTCATCCTCTGTTGTCCCCTTTTCCTCCTGCCTTCAATCTTTCCCAGCATCAGGGTCTTTTCAAATGAATCAGCCTTTTGCATCAGGTGGCCAAAGTATTGGAGTTTCAGCTTCAACATCAGTCCTTCCAATGAATATTCAGCACTGATTTCCTTTAGGATGAACTGATTTGAGCTCCTTGCAGTCCAAGGGACTCTCAAAGTCTTCTCCAACACCACAGTTCAAAAGCATCAATTCTTTGGCACTCAGCTTTCGTTATAGTCTAAATCTCATATCCATACATGACTACTGGAAAAACCATAGCCTTGATAAGATGGACCTTTGTTGGCAAAGTAATGTCTCTGATTTTTAATATGCTGTCTAGGTTGGTCATAACTCTTCTTCCAAGGAGTAAGTGTCTCTTAATTTCATGGCTGCAGTCACCATCTGCAGTGATTTTGGGACCCCCCAAATAAAGTCTGTCACTGTTTCCACTGTTTCTCTATCTATTTGCCATAAAGTGATGGGACCAGATGCCATGATCTTCGTTTTCTGAATGTTGAGCTTTAAGCCAACTTTTTCACTCTCCTCTCTCACTTTCAACAAGAGACTCTTTAGTTCTTCTTCGCTTTCTGCTATAAGGGTGGTGTCATCTGCATATCTGAGGTTCTTGATATTTCTCCCAGCAATCTTGACTCCAGCTTGTGCTTCTTCCAGCCCAGTGTTTCTCATGATGTACTCTGTATATAAGTTAAATAAGCAGGATGACAATATATAGCCTTGACATACTCCTTTTCCTATTTGGAACCAGTCTGTTGTTCCATGTCCAGTTCTAACTGTTGCTTCCTGACGGGCATACAGATTTCTCAAGAGGCAGGTCAGGTGGTCTGGGATTCCCATCTCTTTCAGAATTTTCCACAGTTTACTGTGATCCACACAGTCAAAGATTTTGTTATAGTCAATAAAGCAGAAATACGTGTTTTTCTGGAACTCTCTTGCTTTTTCCATGATCCAGCGGATGTTGGCAATTTGATGTCTGGATCCTCTGCCTTTTCTGAAAGCAGCTTGAACATCTAGAAGTTCATGGTTCATGTACTGCTGAAGCCTGGCTTGGAGAATTTTGAGCATTACTTTGCTAGCATGTGAGATGAGTGCAATTGTGTGGTAGTTTGAACATTCTTTGGCATTGCCTTTCTTTGGGATTGGAATGAAAACTGACCTTTTCCAGTCCTGTGGCCACTGCTAAGTTTTCCAAATTTGCTGGCATATTGAGTGCAGCGCTTTCACAGCATCATCTTTGAGGATTTGAAATAGCTCAGCTGGAATTCCATCACCACCACTAGTTTTTTTCATAGTGATGCTTCCTAAGGCTCACTTGACTTCACATTCCAAGATATCTGGCTCTAGGTGAGTGATCACACCATCATGATTATCTTGGTCATGAAGTTCTTTTTTGTACAGTTCTTCTGCATATTCTTGCCACCTCTTCTTAATTCTTCTGCTTCTGTTAGGTCCATATCATTTCTGTCCTTTACTGAGCCCATCTCTGCATGAAATGTTCTCGTGGTGTCTCTAATTTTCTTGAGGAGAGCTCTAGTCTTTCCCATTCTATTGTTTTCCTCTATTTCTCTGCACTAATCACTGAGGACGGCTTTCTTATCTCTCCTTGCTATTCTTTGGAACTCTGCATTCAAATGGAGAAGCAGGGGAATTCAATTTAAGTCTGAATTTGGCAATAAGGAGTTCATGATCTGAGCCACAGTCAGCTCCTGGTCTTGTTTTTGCTGACTGTATAGAGCTTCTCCATCTTTGGCTAAAAGAATATAACCAATCTGATTTCAGTGTTGACCATCTGGTGATGTCCATGTGTAGAGTATTCTCTTGTGTTGTTGCAAGAGGGTGTTTGCTATGATCAGTGCATTCTCTTGGAAGAACTCTATTAGCCTTTGCCCTGCTTCATTTTGTACTCCAAGGCCAAATTTGCCTGCTACTCTAGATGTTTCTTGACTTCCTACTTTTGCATTCCAGTCCCCTATAATGAAAAGGACATCTTTTTTGGGTGTTAATTCTAGAAGATCTTGTAGGTCTTCATAGAACCGTTCAGCTTCTTCAGCTTTACTGGTCGGGGCATAGACTTGGATTACCATGATATTGAATGGTTTGCCTTGGAATGGAATAGAGATCATTCCGTCATTTTTGAGNACATCTTTTTTGGGTGTTAATTCTAGAAGATCTTGTAGGTCTTCATAGAACCGTTCAGCTTCTTCAGCTTTACTGGTCGGGGCATAGACTTGGATTACCATGATATTGAATGGTTTGCCTTGGAATGGAATAGAGATCATTCCGTCATTTTTGAGACTGCATCCAAGTACTGCATTTCGGATTAAAGCCATCATCTCTCTTTAAATCTCTCTTAGTGTTAGACTCCAGTGAGTGTGTTTGTTGTCAGACTCAGCCTATCGATGATAATGGGATTGTCTAGAAATGCCTTGGGGCACTCATTGGGCCTGAACTACTTGTGATGAGCTCTCATGGACATTTCTCAGACTAGAGCCAATGTTGCTCCTGGACTAGCCCTTGTGGTTCACACTATGATTGCAAGACACTTCAGCAACACCAGTGAGGGAACTTTGAAAGAACAAGGTATATTGCTTACCAGTCCTGGTGGGTGCATAGCACACTTGGGGCCACAGAGAGGTTTTGGGTAAAGAGAGAGAAAGAGGGTGTAGACCTAGGGTTCTGTCTGTGTTGGGGCCAAGGGTGGAGTGCCTAGGGTTTCAAGGCTTTATCCCTTGTTGCTGAACCTAAACAGTAAGATTAGGAGTTAAAGCATGGGAAGCAAAAAGGAAGCAGTCAAATGGCCTATTATCTAGGTCAACCAGAGCTTTCTAAAATGGGGAACCTCATAGGTGGAGCAGTCTGACTCTTTATCTAGCTGTGGAACTGGCAATGTATTTATTTGAGGTGGATGTCTTTGAAGTGGGTGCCTCAGCCATCAAAAGCTTAGTGTCAGGAGCTTGTGTGTGTGCATGTGTGTACTCAGTCATGTCTGACTTTTTGCAACACCGTGAACTGTACAGCTCCTCTCTCCATAAGATTCTCCAGGAAAGAGTACTGGACTGGGTTGCCATGCCCTCCTCCAGGGGATCTTCTACACCCAGGGATCAAACCTATGTCTCTTGCATCTCCTGCACTGGCAGGCAGATTCTTTACTGCTAGTGCCATCAGGAGCTTACAGTATAATTTAAAAAGTTAACTGTCAAGTGCTTACACTATAAGTGCCTGTGACTGGAGAAGCTTATGTCACAGGGATGCATCCTGGTCACAGTGACACTGGAAAAACAAGATTTTGCTTTGACCTTGGGCAAGAGGGATAAGGTTAGAAATTCTGCAAACATTATTTGTTGTTGTTTTTAGTCACTCAATTCTGTCCGACTCTCTGCAACCGTGTGGACTGTAGCCTGCTAGCCTGCCAGGCTCCTCTGTCCATGAGATTTCCCAGGCAAGAATACTGGAGTGGATTGCCATTTCCTTTTCCAGGGGATCTTCTCAACCCAGAGATCGAACCCAACATTGCAGGCAGGTTCTTTACCACTGAGCGACTACTACTTCGTTCTTCATGGATCACACTAATTACTATCTCCTCCATGAAGCTCTTTTTAATTAACCCCTAAACTTTGTTATTGCTCTGTTATCCTTCACAACACTTTGTATTACAGGCTTAGTACATCCTGCCATGATTTATAATTAATTTTTGCATTTGCCCTATCCTGTCTTAGCTGATAATAAGTACCTAAAATGACAGCTGAGACATCCATTTGTATTTGATTGAAGTTATATATTATGAATCCCCTGCTATGCTATGCTAGGAGGTCAGAAGACAGGCTGATAAGACATGGTCTGCACCCTTGAGGTATTTACCCCTTAGTAAATGTAACTTTATGTTCCTCAGTGCTTATACATTTGTTAGTATTCAATATGGTGTGGTTAAATTTAATTGGAAATGGTTTATGGAAAAGAAGAAAAATTAAGAGGGTGCAAATGAGAACAGATGGCTTTACAAAAGAGCCTGTGCTCTTAGGAAGTGAGTTAGGAGATATTTATTTCTGGTGGGGTAGGCTGGGTGTGGTAACACAGGAAAGGGAAACAATTGCTAGCCCAAGGTACACCTTAGCAAACACATCATCACACCAAAGCTTGGAGCATCATGGTCAGACGGGTATAAAAACCCAGAGGTCTCCTGCAAAATGAATGTGTAGCAGGGGCTTCTCATAAATAAACCTGAGTCAGAGAAGTGAACCATGAACCCTACTTACTGAAGACTCCTATATCAGAACATTAAACCTGCATGCCAATGCAGGCAAAAGAGAGCCTTGAACGTGTCTGATCAACTCACACTCTGTGGCACTCGACCTTGCTCCTCACTGTCCCCTCAGTGTGCCTGATTATGGGAAACAGCATTTTAAAATAACTATGAAAGACCAATTCTATCCTGTCTACTCTGAAGTCCCCAGTCTTTGGCACCTAGAAGTGGGGTGTGGTGGGAGGTGAGAGGGTGGAAAGGGATTCTCTGTGTTTCCTAACGGACCTTGCTTTGTATTTTATTTTAAAAATCTAGACACTATGAATCCATAATAGACTCTTATATCACAAAAGTTAGGGAGAATATTGTATTCCTGATTATTTGTTGAGAGCTATGACATTTTATTGGCTTCCCAGGTGGTGCTAGTGGTAAAGAACCTACCTGTCAATGCAGAACACATAAGAGATGTGGGTTCAATTCCTGGGTCAGGAAGATCCCTTGGAGGAGGTCATAGCACCCCACTCCAATACTCTTGCCTGGAGAATCCCATGGACAGAGGAGTCTGGTGGGCTACCGTCCATGGGGAGGCAGAAAGTTGGACACAACTGAAACGACTTAGCAGGCACTCATGCTTGACATTTTATTAATGACTCCAACTAAGTCTAGAATTATTCCAAAACAGATTAGGAGCACTCTTGAAATTGCCAAGTATGGCACGTGGAACTCTGTTCAATATTATACAGCAGCCTGGAGGGGAGGGGAGTTTGAGGGAGAATGGATACATGTATATGTATGGCTGAGTCCCTTTGCTTTCCACCTGAAACTATCACAACATTATTAATCTTACACCAATGTAAAGTTAAAAGTTAAATAAAATGAATTTGCAGCCTACCTAAGACAAAATATGGGTACTCCAGCACTTAGGGCATGTATCTGAGTAAAGCATTACCCTGACTTCATTGTTGTTTGTTGTTTAATTGCTAAGTCATGTCCCGCTCTTTTCAACCCCATGGACTGAGCCTGCCTGGCTCCTCTGTTCATGGGATTTCCCAGGCAAGAACACTGGAGTCAGCTGCTGTTTCCTTCTCTACCCCTGACTTCATAAAATAAAGAGAAAAAAATAAAAGAAATTGCCAAAAACTAAAAGCAAGAAGTAGGCAATTGCCAACTCAAAGTTTGGCTCTTGAACTGAGAAGATGGAAAGGATAGAGGGAAGAGGGAGGAGGAAGAGGAGGGGAGGAATCTGAAAATTCCTTTTGGGATCCTTTCTCTCCTTGATTCTCCCAAGTCTTTCCAGAAAACTTATGCTAAAGACTATACCTTCTCTCTCTTGCATGTGCAATTTTTCCTTCTTAATTGGACCCTTCCAATTGTCCTTTATACTTGCTCCTTCCCTGATATGCATTTCCTTGGATCCTTACTGCATTTCAGAGTCATGTTGGGCAGCTGATGAAAACTTAGGGATAAACTCCTGAGAGGGAGGAGAGCTGATGGCTATGGAGGAAGAAAGGGTGTGGACATGCCACGGAGAGAAAATCTACTTGTTTTGACAAGATTATTCATGTAATCATACCCTGTAGAGATCGCAGAATTGGGGTGATATTTTTTTCTTTTTAAATAAACAATAATTGAGGCTTCCCTCGTGGTTCAGATGGTAAAGAATCTGCCTGCCATGTAAGAGACTCAAGTTCAATCCCTGGATGGAGAAGGTCCTCTGAAGAAGGAATGACTACCCACTCCAGTATTCTTGCCTGGAGAATTTTCTGGACAGAGGAACCTGGCAGACCACAGTTCATGGGGTCACAAAGAGTCTGACACAACTGAGCAACACTTTCATTTTCAAGCAATAATTAGGGACCCTTATGGCAATCCATTCCAGTACTATTGCCTGGAAAATCCCATGGACAGAGGAGCCTGGTAGGCTACACTCCATGGGGTCGCAAAGAGTCGGACACGACTGAGCGACTTCACTTTCAACGAGTAGGTTTCATTCTTCAGTTCAGTCACTCACATGGCCTTTTCTTTATGCAGTTGGGAAGACAGAGAGAAGGTTTGCTTTCTGGTGTCTCTTTAAGAATGTTAATCCTCCTGGTCTAGGGCCCCATGCTTATGAACTCATTTAAATTTAATTACCTCCTAAAGATCTTAACTCCAAATACAAACACATTGGGTGTTAGGGGTTCAGAATACAAATTCAGAGGCAGGGGGACACAATTCAGTCCAGAGCACAAGGCATGTACTATCTAGATGGCCGGTCTCCACCATGCTTTTAAAAAATATTTTAGATTATTTACTTGGCTGCAATAGGTCTTAGCTGTGGCACTCGGGATCTTCAGCTGCAGCATGTGGGATCCAGTTCCCTGATCAGTGATTGAACCCAGTCCCCTGCATTGAAAGCACAGAGTCTTAGCCACTGGACCACCAAGGAAGTCCTCTCTACCACTCTTTATTGTCCCCCTAACACTCACTAGGATCAATTTCCATTCATCATCACACATGGGCTGTTGTATTTCTTCTACCAAATATCAGTTCAGTTCAGTCCTTGACATTGTACAGGAGACAGGGATCAAGACCATCCCCATGGCAAAGAAATGCAAAAAAGCAAAATGGCTGTCTGGGGAGGCCTTACAAATAGTTGTGAAAAGAAGAGAGGTGAAAAGCAAAGGAGAAAAGGAAATATATAAGCATCTGAATGCAAAGTTCCAAAGAATAGCAAGAAGAGATAAGAAAGCCTTCCTCAGCGATCAATGCAAAGAAATAGAGGAAAAGAACAGAATGGGAAAGACTAGAGATCTCTTCAAGAAAATTAGAGATCCCAAGGGAACATTTTATGCAAAGATGGGCTCGATAAAGGACAGAAATGGTCTGGACCTAACAGAAGCAGAAGATATTAAGAAGAGGTGGCAAGAAGAGGTGAATTAGCTATAGGTGTACATACATTCCTTCCCTCTTGAAACTCCCTCCCACTTTGCATCCTTCCCCACCCCTCTAGGTTGTTACCGAGCCCTAGTTTAAGTTCTCTGAGTCTTACAACACATTTCCATTGGCTACATATATTACATGTGGTAGTGTATATGCTTCCATACTAATCTCTCCATTCATTTCACCCTCTCCTTCCTCCCCACCAGCCCTTGTTCCTAAGTCTGTACTCCATGTCTGCATCTCCATTGGTTCCCTGCAAATAGGTTCACTGGTACCATCTTTCTAGATTCCATATATATGCATTAATATATATTGGTTTTTCTGACTTATTTCACTCTGTGTAATAGACTGTACGTTCATCCACCTAGTTAGAACTGACTCAAATGCGTTCTTGGGACTTGTGTTTGCATCAATGAGTAGACAAAGAGTTTATGGAAAGTATTTTCAAAATTATTTAAAATTTTATAAATATAAGCTATCATTTTCTTCAAAATTTTAAAATTTCTATGAAATCTCTCAAACTTAACAGAGAGATTTCAGTCTAAACAGAGATGGCTTTAGTTTGCAATAGCTAAAAGTGTTCTGAAAGAGAAAGGGGTGCTTTTGAGTTCTGAATTCTAAGTTCTGAAGGGAGCAAGCTCTGTGTACAGTTCATAAGTAATAAATTGGAAAGAAAGCCAACTGCATGAAACAAGAGCCTCTTTTCTCATCCCATTCAGGGTGAAAATGCTGGGTAATGGGGAAGAGAAAAAGCTGGAGGAAGTGAATGGATTGTTGAGTTGTCTTGTGTCCTCTCTGTGGACTGACTGGTAGGACCCCACTGGCAGTGGAGATGTGTATTCTGACTCTCCTATCTGGAGACACTATCATCTGTAATCTGTCTGATATTCCTTATCCTACAATGGAATGGGAGCTGTAAAACCTACACACAAAGAATGAAGGGTAGGGTGATGGAATGGCAGGGAGGTGTGGGAGGGCAATACCACGTTCCTTGTGCAATCAACAAAGGGGGAGAGATTAGTTAAGACAAGGAAAGCTGTCACTACTGCTAGTACGCACACACCAATGGATCTGCAGGATCCTAGGAGAGCATGGCCAATCATGAAGCGTGGACCATACAGCCGGGGACTGGAGAAAGACCTGTTTATAACTCTGAGGATGCCATCCTAGAACGTAACAATGACCAACGATCAGATGATCTGTTTTCACCAATGCCTGACTGTCTTACCATCTCCACACGGAAAAACATGAACCCTCCCTAGAAACTGTGTCTGAGAAGGTTCTTATGCAACTAGATTTATACCTTAAATTGGCAAGATTAAATTTTCTGCTGCTGAATAGAAGACTTAAAATAGAAATTAAGTTCCATTAAAGGAAAATAAAGTTCCATTCCTTACACCTGAGTTTGTGGCCTGTGAAAATTCATAACCATTACACAAATATAAAAATTTCCATTTGCACTGTAACCAGTTAAAATGAACAATAATTTTGCATGATGGTGAAGTAATCCTTTAAGTCAACTTGGACAGAAACATACTCTACCCAAAAAGCAGGAAAGAAAAAGAGAACTTTTGAATGTCCGAAGACTTCTTATAATGAATATTTCAACTCAATGCTGTGATGCCCATATTTCTGTTGAATGGGGAAGTATGTGTGATTCATTAACTCTCATTCATTATGAAAATAGACTACCAAATTATATTCTTTGTAAGTGAAATCATTATGGAAGTAATTTACAAAATACATTAAGCTCTTTCATGATCTTGCTAAAGGAAAAGCCAAATAGTTTTAAACACATTGCAAGGTCATTATCATTTTGCAATCTTAGATCTTACTTTTCATTAGTTATTTTTTGAAATATCTCTTGCACAAATACCCAGATTTGATTACACTTTTGCACAGCACAACTTTTCATGTGTCTAAGGAGAATCATGATTTACCTATGTGTTCATGATTGTAAAATAAAATTCAAGTTTCTTAAATACTATGTTCAAATGTTCTTTTCTTTTCCTCTCAAATTTGTGGAATCCAGTCTTGCCCCTTTGAGACGGTAACATGATCTGTCATCTCTTCAATTTTTATAATAAATCATCATTTAGAACTTATAAAAGCAACTTAGAAGCCAGGCAGCATATTACAAGTTTAGAATATGATTGTTTGACCCTCTGGGGGGTTTTAAAATCAGTTATCTACTGAAATTAAGGTAGAAGTCAGAGTAGATGGAATGTCCTTCTGTGTTATGCCCACTCACAATGCTGTTCATTACCCAGAACACACCAGTCCGTACATGTTTGTTACCCAGGAAAAATAAAGCCCTATTCATTATTCATAGAGGTCCTCCTGCACAGTAAAGACATTCATTCTTTAATGGCTCTATGACTAGGGTGTTGTGAAGCCCGAAGATGTTATTTTTGGAAGATAGTTTACCAATTAAAAGCATACGGCACTGGATTGCTTAGTCATGTCCTCAACATTGATTAGCTATAATTGCAGATGAACATCAAGAGGAAACTGAAGGCATATTGCTACGTGCTTTTCTGCGTCCTTCAGACACCTCCCTGGAAACGGACTTCCAACTTTCAACCGCAGACTTTTTCTCCAAGTAACTTAAAAAATATACTAGGTTTGATCCATCTCAAATATTTAATTATTTCCCTCTGAAATGTAATAAAATGTGTGAAGTTAATTAGAGGCAAGTGTTAGAAATGATTGCTTGGAAGTGAATTCGGGCTATGAAGACAAATAAGACCATATTCTTTTGTAAAAAAAAAAATGGTGATACTTTATATGAAATTAAATATATTCTGCTTGTTTGTGGCTGATAAAAAATGGAAGCTGTTGGCCATAAATGTTATAAATTCAGTGGAATTAAGTTTGTTTAGACTTTGACTTACCAATAAATGACATAGATCACGATCAGTACTATTTTCTTAAGCATAGATCTAAAAATTATTGCTAGTTTGTTATGCAGGCTGTAAGCCTAATGATTTATCACTCTTTTCCTTAATGTCTACTGATCTTTTTAAAATGTGACACAGTTTTGGTGTCATGTAGCCATAAACTGCTTAGAAAACTTTGTCCTATGTGGGTAAGAAGAGTACATCTGTGAACATTTTAAAAATCTAAACTAAAAAGAACACTTAATCATAAAATTCTTAATGAAAATATTAGCATTGACAGAAAATGTGTTAGAGGATTTTTCTGGACACACTGAGAAGCTGTTTTCCTGACTTGATAGGGAGCATATTTTACTGCAAAATTCTCCTACTTACTATTCAGAGTAATGACTAAGTTGAGGAAGTAAATTTTCTTTGTACTTCTGATGTCCATGTGTATTCATTCCAACCATGAAGGTGAATTGGTAGAGTTTGAAAAGGTCTATAAATAAGAATTATTATTGAAACCATTATCCTTGTAACTTTCAGAGGAGATGATATTTGTTATAAAAGAATCAGATATTTATTTTTTAAGGAATTAGCATGGCTTCTTCAGATGAAGTCACTAAATAACATGATTATAATCTTTGTCAAGGTATCAAGTAAAATGTATCAGTGAAGTTATTGGTATGCTACTGGATTGATAGTATTTACTGGTTCTATGAAGCTGAGTGATTCTTTGTAGGAGGAAACACATACAACTTTGCTGTTGACGTCTATCCTCTCTCTCTTGTGACCAACAGTCTTTGTATAGCTTGTAGATGAGATCTCTGGACTGTAGACATTAAAGAGAGAAGAGCTAACTGTTCTGCTTGGTCTCAGAAACATTGCTGTAAACCCATTGCTTTCCACTGAGAAACTAATATTGCTTTAAGGTGTGATATTCAACAAAGAAGTTTTATTGACTTGAATGTACTAGTAGATGCAGAAGAATCCATTCAAAATTTTCACTTCCCTTTTTCCTTTCTAGTGTCTACGCCAACTTACACTGTTTGAGTGAATTTAATCATTATAATTAGGACTTATTAGAAAACTCCCTGAATTAAAAGCTATGAATATGCTGATTATTGAATTTTAGAATATTCAGATTGCTTTCCATTATTAAAAGTAACTTGATATCAAAGTATCATCAACCATAAGAAGGTTTAATCACATTAATGTCTTTTAAAATTTCTTTGAGTCTCTTCTGATTCTTAGCAACTGAAGGTTTTTTTCTAATTTATTTATCTAAGTAACTTTCTGTTTGCTTTCATTTCTTATGTAGAAATATTAGGTTAAAAAAAGGTCCAGTCAGTAAATTGTCTTCCTATTCCTTCAGAGCATGGTCCTTCTAAGCTGAAGTTAAAAGAACAAAGATTTCTATGTAGTAAAATAGTTTTTAAAAAGCCTTATTTTATGGGTTCATCATCAGTTTTTTTCCCCAAAACCCAGCCTGACATATTGCTTATTTAATGCTAAAATAATGAATTATAGTTAACTTAGAGCTTTAAAAATTTGAGAAATCATTTTAATATAGCGAATTAAGGCATTCCATTGGAAAAGACCCTGATGCAGGGAAAGATTAAAAGTTAAAGGAGAAGACAGTGACTGAGGATGAAATAGTTGGATAGAATCACTGACTAAAGGGACATGAGTTTGAGCAAATTCCCGGAGACAGTGAAGGACAAAGCAGCCTGGAGTGCTGAATTTCATGGGGGTGCAAAGACTCAGACACGACTTGGTGACTGAACAACAGAAATAAAGGTATTCCACTGATGAAAGTTAGCAACGCATGGAGAGCTATCCTCCGTCAAGTTGTGTTGTCATTCATTTGCCTCAAGAAATATCATTATTTATGATGCCAGATGATCTGAAAATGAGGCAAAGTTCCATTCATCTTTCACAAAAGCAGAAGAACTAGGATAGTGACTGCCAAGATGTATGGTTCCAATAATCTAGGTATGTTGAATTACTGCTTAGTTACAGAATCATCTCTCATAACATTAATATCTGAATTTATAACAAGACAAGGTTAAATGATCTTTTATGAACTACAGAAAAGCAAGTTTATTAATCTGCAATAGGACTTTCATCTGTGCCACTCTTCTACATTTATGTATCTGATCTGGAAACACTTCAGAAACATGTGATTTTTAAATAATGATATTATTGAAGGCATCTATTAACACTGTGAGCCATAAAGTCAAAATGAGATGTGATTCCTTATGTATAATAAGCTTTTATAATGATGGTCTAAAATGATGCTTAGCTAGTATTCTATTTCCCAAGATTGTTCCAAGGCAGAGAGTGATTGTAAAACCGATTTTTTTAAACTAAATATTTTATTACTTAATATTTAAATGAATAGCCTAAAATGTATTTCTAGGCATGAAATGGGCTTCCCTGGTGGCTCAGATGGTAAAAAAATCTGCCTGTAATGTGGGAGACCTGGGTTTGATCCCTGGGTTGGGCAGATCTGTTGGAGGAAGGCATGGCAACCCACTCCAGTATTCTTGCCTGGAGAATCCCACAGACAGAGGAGCCTCGTGGGCTACAATTCACAGGGCTGCAGAGTCGGACACGACTATGACTAAGCACACATAGGCATGAAATAGCCTAAGATGTATGTCCAGCTATGAAACTCACAATCAGTGGAGAGGAGAGTTCTGGATCACTAATAAATATGAAAATTTTAAAATGCATGTCAATCATTATTATGCCTTAACATGTTTTTTGTTTATACCTTCTTGGTGACTGTTATTAACATTCCAAGTAAATATGAGTAGTGCTTAAGAATACAGGAAATACTTGCATTATGTTTCTAGCATACATATATGAAACTAAATATAATTAAATAATTAGAGCTCTTCCAATTCCCTTTGCTAAACCCTGACATAACTATTAGGCAAAAATCTGATGAAGCACATTCTCTTCTCAGAAGCTAAGTAGCTCTGGCTTCAGAGCCTTAGACGAATATTGTTAAGATAGGAAAAATCTGTGGTCCCTCTGTGTTTGACTTCCCCCTCAAGATCATTAGCAACCCAGCTGGTTCTCAGTTGCTCTAAAGATATAATTTTAATGGCTTTATATTAGTAGTAGGTAAACTAGTAAGGCTCAGTAAAGGTTAAATAGATTACTAAGATTTGGTTTGGTATAAAACTTGATAAGAAAAATGAAACACTGTTTCTACCGTTTTTAGTCATTATTTACCTGAGTTCACCTTTCTTTCTCTGTAACTCAGCAACCTTCCCGTTATGCAGGCTCCTGGCAGAACTACTGTTGTTAAATTTCTGATGGCTTTTTCATTACAGGCCCTTGTTTTTCAAGAGGCAGGTTAACTAAGCAATTTTGATTTGCACCCAGCTGAGATGTGGAATAGACACTTGAAGTCCATTCTCTTGTTTTCATAAGATTTCATTTGAACTTATTTGTGCTACTTGATCTAAATCCACAAAGAGAGGGAAAAAAACATTCATTCATGAATTGGTGCAACTGAGCAAAAGAATAGTAACTTGTGTAACTGCCTTTTCCTCCCTTATTCATGGCTTTAAAAAAATTATTCACAATGAAAAACTTCATACCACAACGTTGCTATGTTTTTGTAAGAAATATTAATGCCCATTTGTTTTACATACATGAAATAATGGTAAGCCCCCTTTACTTTGTAAAACATGGCACAAATATCATCTGCATTTGTTAAAAATTTGAGATATTCATTTTAAAACAATATCTTTCTCATCATAAGTACTTAGATTTATTGTATAAAACTTATAGAATGTAGATAAGAAAGAAGAATATAAAATCAACCTACCAAGATTTCCCTGGTGATCCAGTGGCTAAGGCCCTGTGCTCTCAATGCAAGGGCCTGGGTTCGATCCTTGGTCAGGGAAATAGATCCCGCATGCTGCAACTAAGACCCAGCCCAGCCAAATAAATAATTAAGTAAATAAATATTAAAAAAATAAAATAAAATCAACCTACCTAATTCTATTACATTAAATTTCAATCTCTTTCTATGTCTCATGTTGTATTCTTGTCTGTAGTCTTAGGAGCTTCTTTGGGAAAGCCTATCCCTTTCCACTTCAGAGTGGCCACATAGCGGTAATCAGTTATACCTGCTGTGTCAATATTCCCTCCACCTACTTCATATACAGTTCCATGTAGTATGGCATCCACTTCATTACTTTACTAGAATGTTTCTGTTGAAGTTTCCAGGAAGCCTATCATTGTCCAAGTACTATTTTCTCCAACTTCCTTGGCTTTGACGTTCCCTGGGATTTGCTTCATCTTTGAAAATCTTCTAACTGGACTCCCATGATGCTAACTCATCTGTGTTCGCTTCTTATATTTGCAACCAACCCCTATCTGTTGCCTTCATTTCCTTTGCTTTACCTTTAGGTTGCTATAGTCGTTAACTTGCTTTCATTTGTAAATAACTGAGTAACCAAATGACAGTGGCGTAAACTACAGGATATTTGTGAATTATTTAACAAGAAGTTAAGAAGCTGGCAGGCAGTCGTGGGGCTGATTTTGTGACTCAGAACAGGAACCAAGAATCTAAGTTCTTTCTATCCTCTGGTCTGTCATTCTCTATCCCTTGGCAATGTCTTGTCTCCGACTCATGGGATGGCCAACTAGCTCTAAGAAGACAGGTGCCTGTGTGCATGCTCTTGGCAACTTTTGCCACTCCATGGACTGTAGCCCACCAGGTTCCTCTATTCATGGAAGTTTCCAAGCAAGAATACTGGAGTGAGTTGCCATTTCCTTCTCTAGGGGATCTTCCTGATCCAGGAATCGAACCCACTTCTCTTGCATCTCCTGCACTGGCAGGCGAGTTGTTTACCACTGTGCCACCTGAGGAGGCAGAGGCAAAAAGACCTCTTGTTCCCATATTTCTTTCCTTTCATCAGGAAAAATGCTTTTCTCAGAAATATTTTGCTTATATCTCACTGGGCAACAAGGGGTGTTAGGCCCACCCCTACACTATTTAATGAAAAGGGAAATTTTCATGACTTGTTTCTAGGTTCTTTCTGTCCTCCAAGGGATGACCATTTGTGAGTCATCCCTTGGTGCTGGCATGATGCCCTGAACACAGTTGGGATTAGGATAGCAAGAAAGAAGAGCCAGTGATCATGGGGTGGATACCTGACAGGGGCAGCTCTGCCCACCTGCCAACTGTGGCAGAGATTTAATTTTTTGTCTCCATATCTCAGTCTCCGAGGCTCCATTCATCTTATGCTCAGAGGGGTTGTTGTGAAATAAACAGCTGGGATATGAATGTGCTGTAAAACAGGAGTCTTATGTCCTAGTAAATACTACATTTTCCTAATGAGACTTACAATTTTGAAATAACGGTTTAGTAATTTTTTTTTTTTTTTGTATGTATTGAACCAAGGACCAAACCGTGCTAATCCTTTCTGCAAAATGAATCTTCACCTTCTTTCCATTGACTATCTTCCTATTCTGGTCTCAATCACCTGAAATCTTGACCACTGTGACAGAGTTCTGTGTGTTTCTCCTACTGACCTTTCTCTTGCTTCTATGTGCTTGCTTCCTTTGGTTTGAGGTTCTTCATGTTCTAACTTCTTTTTCCTATGACGTACAATATAAACATTACTGTCAGGGTTCAAGTCTCTCAGCTAAATGTTTTTTTTTTTTTCCTATCTAAACCAAATGCCAACATCTCCTTAATATGAGTCCTCATCTTCCTAGTCAAGGCTCTTCTATAAACGCCTATGACCTTCAAGGCTCATTCCAATACCTCATCTAGGCTCTGCTGTTGCTCTTAGCTGGAAAGTTTGACTTAATTTCTCACACCACCTCACACAGTGCGACACTGTCCAGTGAGTGGACCAGAAAGTTCTGAGAGCACCAGTAAAGCAAGTTACTTAATTCTTTGGTCTGTTGGAATTTATAAGTTCAGTTCAGTTCATTTCACTCACTCAGTTGTGTCTGACTCAGTCATGTCTGACCCTTTGTGACCCCATGAACTGCAGCACTCCAGGCTTCCTTGTCTGTCACCAACTCCCTGAGCTTGCTCAAGCTCATGTCCATCGAGGTGGTGATGCCATTCAACCATCTCATCCTCTGTTGTCCCCTTCTCCTGCTTTCAATCTTTCCCATCATCAGGGTCTTTTCCAATGAATCAGTTCTTTGTATCAGGTGGCCAAAGTATTGGAGTTTCAGTATTGGAATTTGTAAACCTATCTTAAATTGTTTCACCCTCCTGATGGGATTAAACTAATCTATGTCTCATTAAATTATAATTCTTTCCATACTAGCATTCCTACAAGTCTAGGACCTGTATACAAGAACCTAGGGCTGTATCCCTGCATTGAATGCTTTTTAAATACTTAATGATTTTTAAATATCTTAAAATACATATACTATGTTTTTACCCCCTCTTCCTCCACTTCAAATGTCCTTTCTATTACATTATTTGCTATATATTGCAAGAATAATGGTAAATTACAGTGAGTCCTGATATGTGAGGAGAGAATAAGTTATGTGTGTGATCACTCCCCTCCTCTAGAGTGCAAAATGCCTGCTACCTGACTCTGACAAAAACAGAAGGTTGAAGGTCATGTCAAATATCATAGAAATAATGAATTGGCTACAGCATGCCCTAATCCTACCCATCTTATCCTTTGTCCACTATGACACAAGAGTATATTTTGTTTATCCTGATTTCAGACTTTGAGGGAAATAAATTCAAGTCACTTGAGGTCTACCAGTTAGTACAATATCGTGAAGGCAAAAATTATGCTAAAATTTTAAGAGAAAAAAAATGTGACCGAAGTCTTCAGAAAGAAATACTTGTCTATGGAATTTTCAAGAGGGAAAAATTAACTTGTAAAGAAGAGAAACTCATTTTTAAGCATTTTCATGGATTAAATCAGGTTGGATCTTGAACTTAGGAGTCTTTGTGGAGTAAGAGAGGAGGAATTTATTAAAGAGAGGAAGAAGAAGTATCTAATGTGTTGCAATGATGATGAAGATGACTCTGGCAGTGGTCGTGATAACAAACAGAATGACTTAAATTTTATGGTCATTCTGGCCATTAAGAACTGTCATCTGAAAAATATAGCTTTATAGGGAAGGTCCAAAAAACTGGACGTTAGCCTACAGTTATTTCTGAATAATGAGCTGATCTAAGCACACACAAGACACAAAAGTAAGTAAGCATTCCTTTTTTTTTAAATTGGTCTTGCATTTACCTGTTAGTAGTTGCATGAGCTTTGGGTTTCAACACATACTTCTGCCCAGCAAAGTTTATTAACATACGAAAATTGATACGAATTTTCATTTTTATACCATTTCACAAAACTTGAGTATAAGGCAGGAGGAAAGAAGTGAACGGATTCTCCACTTGAAAATTTTGTTCATTTGGAAGAAAATGCTAAGTCTAGTGTGTGAGAGCCTTTAGAGCAAGGGGAGACCACACTACCCTCCCCAATATCTTCCTTCACGTACCCCACTGACCCTTGCTCTTTCTCTCATCTCTTCCTTATTCTGCTGCTTCTTCGCTTTCCTGTTCATCGACACACTAGAAATCTGAGATAATGATGTTTTGATCCAAGATTATGTAACACCTGAAGTTAAAAGGGGGGCATTTTTGAGTCCACAACCCCAAATTAAAAAAAAAAAAAACGACTTATGTCTAATGTATGCCTGCGTTATCTTTAGAAAATAAAAAAAGTCAAACAGCAATAAGCCCAGTAACTAGAGCAGCGACTGTGCGCTGCGATTCCGTGTTCCCCTCTAATTGTTCATTTCTGGGAGGGCTGTGTCGTGAATTGTTGCTCATATTTAGAGCAACAATTGGCATTGCGTTGTCCTTTACAGCCACAAAAATATAGTTTAATAACGTAAGTTAATGACTTAAAAATACTTTGTCTTTTTAGATGACTTCGTTATGGTATTTAGAAGTAGCATTTCGGATGAGTACAAGGATGTGCAGCCAATGAAGAAAAGAGGAACGCTTCCCTTTTATCCCCCTTTTGCTGCCGATTAGAAAGAAATCCAGTCCAGGTTTTGCCTTTGACTCTGCCTCTGAATTTCGGCTGTGCAATGTGTAGCACGTTTCTCTCCCTCCCCTCCTTTCTCCTTCCCTCTAGCCTCCCAGCGTCTGTCTCCAGGATTTCTCTCTTCCTATTTCAGGAGGACTCTCACAGGCTCCCTCAGCCTGTGCGAAGCTGAGGTTTCCCCTGGATCTCGTATATCCCCAACACATACCTCCACGCACACACGTCCCCGAGAACCCCGCGCTCACACCGACACACACTCGCGCGCGCACACCCTCGCGGTCGCCTGTCCATCTCCCTCCCGGGAGAGCCGGCGCGCGTCTCCACCTTCGCCGCACACTCCCGCTAGCCGAGCTCGCCGCGCGCTAGGATTCTTGCGGCTCGGAACGCGGATCGCAGCGCTCAACCCCTATGGTGGTTTTTTGAAACATTTCTTTTCTTCCTTTTCCTCGTTTTTGTTGCACTGTTTTCGGTCTGGGGGACTAGAGGAGCGAGGCGGCTGCTTTCCCAGCCAGCCCCGGTTGGCTTTGCCATCCTCCATCAGGCTTATAAAAGTTTGCTGAGCGCAGTCCAGAGGGCTGCGCGGCTCGTCCCCTCGGCTGGCGGAAGGGGGTGACGCTGGGCAGCTGCGAGGAGCGCGCCGCCGGCTCTGGCGGGCTTTCGGCTGGAGGGGCAAGGTGAAGAGCGCACGGGTCCCGGGGTTCACCGAGCTGGATTTGCATGTTGCACCATGCCTTCTTGGATCGGGGCTGTGATTCTTCCCCTCTCCGGGCTGCTGCTGTCCCTCCCGGCCCGGGCGGAGGTGAAGGCTCGGAGCTGCGGCGAGGTCCGCCAGGCGTACGGTGCCAAGGGATTCAGCCTGGCGGACATCCCCTACCAGGAGATCGCAGGTAAGCGCGGGCGCGCGGCCCGGGCCGGCTGCAGCCCTCGGCGGCCGCCGGTCTCCGGGCTGCCGGAAGCCCGCCGCCTTACCCCTGTTGCTGAGTTGTTGGAGTTCGCGGGCTGCACGTTTCAGATTTGGAGCGGGCTTTGCCGTTCCGGCTCCTCAGGGCTCCCCCGATCGCGGTTGGTCCCTCGCGGTCCGGGGGACAGCCCTGCCGCCCCGCGCGGCGTCCCGTCCGGAGCGCGGCCTCGCCCGCCCGCTCCGGGGAGCTGAGTCAACTTCAGCGGGCGGCTCGCTAGCGGATGCGCATCCTCGGACCTCGCGGGGGTCTCCTCGGAGCCCGCGTCCCCCGGCCACGGGTGTTCCTCCCTCGAGAGCCCCCAACCCCCGGGCCGGGCGCCGGCGTGTGGGGAGCGCTCGGTTTCCGACCACTTGCGCGGTCGCCTGGGTGCATGTTTTCCGGCTCTTAGCTCCAACCGAACCCGAGCATCTCGGGGGCTCTGTGAATGAAACGTGTTGGGAGAAGTAATCCCCTGGCTGCGGGAGCGCGGAGCCGAGAGAGGCAAAGAGGGGCCAGGGGATGCTGCGAGGGCGCGGGCTGCTCAAACCCGGCAGCCGAAGTCCTCCGTGCCCCTCAGATGGTCGAGTCAGAACCCTGGATTTCCACCAGCCTCGCTGCGTTTTGCCCAGGAGCTGGTCTCTACTGTGCATTTTGCAGTGATGGTAAAACACCACGGTTTCGATACGTAGTGGGATTGCTGTTTTATGGTTGATGCACAAACTCTACAAGTGAGGGTTTTTACTTATCCCGGAATGAGCACGTTTCTAGAAATGTAGGCACTGGAAAAAACAAAACAAACACAACAGCTTATACATCACGCTAACAGCGCGGAGCATTATATACAGGGAGAGGTTTTCAATTCTGAGCCAGACGTAGGCAGCCTCTGGTGAGGCGGAGGCGGAACCTGTGGTGAATTATAAGACCACTTTTCTCTGTCACTTCATCTCGCTTTTCCAGAGCTCCTTAATTTGTTAATCAATGCGTAGAGAGCGACTGCCTCCACAGATCCTTAAGTTTCTTAACTCTCCTTCCCCTTTGTCTACTGTTATTTCTTTTTAATTAATTGATAGGATCAGCTTTGCTTTTTTCCCCTCCCCCAATCTCAGGGAAATCAACTTTTTAAAGGTTTAGAATCTGGATCACTTTTTTTCTGGGAACTTTTTCTCCTCTAATCTGGGTTTTTTCAAACTATGTCTTTTAAACACAGATATTTCCCACCATGATTTCACAAAAGGTATCTCCAAGAAGAAAATAGTTAACTATTTTTAAATTGCTCCTGTATTATTTAATGAATCGTGGGGCTTTCAGGAGACTACAGGTCTTTACCACCATGCAAATCTCCTTGATATCAAAGGGAAGGTTTTCAGTGTATTTGATTTCTGTAGGCACCGTTGACTTTTCTGAAACATTCTCAGTGGTTGAAATAAATCCTTTAGTAGATTTTTAGCTATAGAGGGATTTTCCCCCCTTTTCTATCCCCACCTTGACAATTACAGGGCTTGTTAATTAGCTATGAATTTCTAAAATGTGTGCACTTTCTGTTAAATTATCTTTCTAGGACTAGGGGGACTGTTGACTTCGCATAAAGCTTCCTGTCCTTTGGTACCCTTTGAAATACTCAAGTTATAGGTCATTGGGGGTCAGAGGCACATTGATAGGAAAAACAAATGGGATGAAAGGTACCTGTGTATTAAGGATCAACATTTTTCAAGGTAAACTTTACTCAATTTACCTATTGCTGTTGGAAGAATCATTTGTGTCCTATAATTAAATGAACCCACTTTTCTTCTCCTCCCTAGTTCCTGATACTATTTACTTTTAATTATCTAGTATATGGCGGTTATCAGTCCCTTCAACTCCTTATCCTTTGCCTTGTTTGGACTTTTAATGGGTTGCTTGAGAAACAGCATGTGCTGTTAGTCTGCCAGGGAACATGAATTTAAAGGAACTGCTGTTCAAATTTCAGGTTCATGAGAGCTGTTTCTAATTGAAAGATATTTGCAGGTAGCTTGCCTGGTAAAATAACTGAGAAGTAATGAGGACATTATGTCTCATCATGACATTATTAAAGTTTTACTCAGAACTCACAATGTGAAATAGTGTTGCCCTTTCTATTCTAGGATAAAAGGGAATTCTTCAAACTCAACAGATGAGGGGCTGTGATGGGTCATATATAAAGTTCGACTCTCAGAGAGTGGTTGGGAAAGAGGAGGCCTTCAAGGGGCAGCTTGTACCATTAATCTTCACTCAGCCCTGATTTTAAACCATCCCAGGCAGATCAGATAGACTATCTGTCCTTGTTTGAAAGACCTCCAAAGGAGTCGACTCTTGAGCCCCTCTCAGCAATCCATTCTGATACTTCGTAATTTTTGTGGTATCCAAACGTTTCCAGATATCTAGTCAAAAACCTTCCAAGTGTGCTTATTTCCTCTCGTTCTGTCTTCTGGAAAGATATTGAGCCATGTGTCATTGGGTTCTTTGTTAGGACTGTTACTCTGATCAGAAGTCAGCGCGAAACATGCCAGTTTTTCTTCCAGCACCAGTAATGTTATCTTGTTTTCCAATCCAAGTCATACTGATGGCTCCAACTTGTAAAAGAACTCACAGCTGAAAAGAGCATCTGCTTAAAAGGCTGGGCAATTCAGGGGATGCTGTTTTATGCTTATGGAGCCTCTGTTTTCTGCTTTGAGCCTTTTTGGCGTCATTAATTATAATATGCATGTGTTGCTGACTAGTGGTAATTTATTGGCTCATGTTAATGTTTTTCGTTTATCTAATGTAACTTTACTTAACAATCCCTTATGTAGAAATTACTGTGTCCAGCACCTATGTAAAACTCTACCTACCTTGAAAACATTAAACATTGACTGATTGACTTTTTCTAATAACTTAGATACTATTATTATCCCCATTTTAAAGATGAAAAGACCGAGCAACAGATAATTAACTTGCCTGAGGATGACTCAGCCAGAAAGTGAGGCGCCTAGAATTCAAATGCAGGCACTCTGACCCCAGGCCCTGGAGTACATACACTTCATCTTGCCCACTGCCATGCTGTATTTGTTGAATGAATGCATGTAAAATCAATTCTTTTCTCATCTAATACCTATATGCCTGGTATTCTCAATCACCATATGCATTCACTCACAGTTCAAGCTGAGAATTTTTCTATTTACTTGCAACATCTACAATTTTTCAAACTCACTTTGAATTTGGGTTTTATGTTCTCTGGAATTGGCTATGCTTCCACCACTAAATTGTCTGTGTATTTGTGCATTTTCCTGATCATTGTATAGATGTGGTTTTATAAAAGATAGAAAGTAAAAACATGTGTCGGGTGTTTTTTTCAATATACTGGGCCTACTTTCTGAATATTGGGTTAGTCCAAAAAAAACTTACTATAGGAAATTATGAAGGTAGAAGGAGGATGGAAGTTTATCTCCAAAAATTAGAGAGGAAAAGATAATTAATGCTGTTCTCAATAATTTACTCTGCCAGCTTTTTCCTATGAGTCAGCCTATAGCTAGATATTAAGAAAGCATAAAAATTCTCTCCCGTCTCTTTGATATCAGCTTATCTCAAAAATATGAAAACCTCAAAAATCTAAAATAAAAAAAAAAGAACATTCTCTAATATTCCAGGGATATACCAGTGATTGTTTTAGTCCTTCTTTATCATTTTCAAATTTCAGAATATGTAATGCTTCATCTTACCTGGCCTGTGTCCAGCAGTTCCTTCCTTATTTTGGTGGGCTTCCCAGGGAATAACCCTGCCCTTTCTCTGCTCACCAGCAAACCAACCTCTTTAATACATTTGCTGTTAACCCAACTCTTTTTTCAATTTACATGTAGATATCACATTAACATAAATGAAAAAAACAGTGTTTGGTAAGTCTTACTCTTTAAATCTCCTAGTTAGGGATAAATAATTTAATTTCCATTTAACTGCCTCCTTCACAGAGTTCTGATTTCCTAGCACTCTGTTTCATTAGATGATGTCTTTAAGATCCTTTCGAAGAACAGTGTGAAGTATAAATGAATTAGTGGAACTTCAAATGGTTTTTTTATGATTTGTCAAGTCACTAGATTACTGAAAGATTCATATTAATTCCAGGTATCAAAGCAATCTAAAATCGGGCTATTAGGAGTACCACTTGTTAGACTTTTGATTTGGGAATTAATTTTAGAATGATCCTTGCAAACAGAGTTATCTTAGCTGATTTAATTAGAAGAGGATATGTCATCACTGAGAATAAGTTCATTTGAGTTGACTGATACACTTTTTTACATAAAACTCACATCTTTTAACTGTGCCACGTCGTAATAGCTTGTGAGCAGAAATGTAGGCCACTATCAAAAGTGGTTTAAAATGTACAGTGAGATGTTTTTAGAATATTGTAGTATAAGCATTGCATTATAATTTATGTGAGAGGGTGACTATTGTTCTTTTGTAGTTATGGGTATTATGAACATTTAACAGAATATAAAATTATTGAGTCTTTTAAAACCAAAGTGACATACCATTCAGTCACAAGATTTTTATAGAAATATGAGTTTAGGATAAAAACTGTAGTAAAGGAATTATTGATAAAATAATTCATTAGCTTAATCTTAATATATTCAGACTCACAAAAGTAAAATCATAAATAAGACTGTTTTTTTTCCTCCTTAATCATATCTCTCTGAATGCTTCTAGTAAGGCCAGCAAGGTAACTTGGAGTTGTCTTGCCTGTATAAACAGGAGAAATTATTATTTCAAACTGGTGCTTATATCATTTTGCAGACCAAATTCTGCTCTCTTAAATTGTTTAGCTGGTGCATAATGAAACTTTAAATAGTTTCATAGTTTTCTCCAATATTATTCAGGTTTTAGTGATTTATATCAGTGTATGATAGTGTACTTGACTCCTTGGGATGGCATGTTTGTAAATAAAGGATTTCATAGTACTAATTCTTTGGTGACGTTTTAAAAACTAATAATCCTGGATGGACATATCTAAGAGTTTTGAAAAACCCAGGATGAAAAATATTTTTAGACAAATGCACAGTTAGTAACAAAGAAAAGTAGAAATTCGACTCCACGTTTACACATTATCCAGGCTATTGATTACTATTACAACCTATTCTTCATCTCTTTTAGGCATTTGTTTTTCATTTTCTAATAAATAGTTCTTGTTTACCCACTATGTGTAAGTCACTGTGTGGTGCTGGCTGTAGGGCAGCAGGGAATTTTAATCCCAGCAGGGAAGCGGAAATTCAGGGCACCTTTAGCAGTGAATGGCTGAGATGAGTACACAGCACGGGGGTACTTGACTCTGGGAAAGCATTTAATAGGATCCTGTCCTCTGATCACGGGGTTATGGAAATGCCTCCTTGAGGAGGAGTGATGGGCTCTGAAGCCTGAATACAGAGTCAGAGAGGGCAGAGGGAACACACATTGCCAGTGTGGTAAGAAGGCCCTGAACCTGGGGAAACAGCCGTTGCAGGGGCAAAGGGTATGAGAGCCTTGGGAGAAGAGCCTGAAGAAGTCAAAGTGTTAGTTGCTCAGTCGTGTCTGACTCTTGGCGGCCCTGTGGCTCTGGCCTACCAGTCTCCTCTGTGCATGGAATTCTCCAGGCAAGAGTACTCTGCAGTGGGTTGCTATGCCCTACTCTGGGCGATCTTCCCAACCCAGGGATTGAACCCACATCTCCTGCATTGGCAGGTGTATTCTTTACCATCTGAGCCACCAGGGAAGCCCAGGACTGGGTTGATGACTTGTGATCCAAGAAGGCCCAAGCACATTGACCAAATGTTTACTTTTTTTGGCGCAGACATGGACCCTTAGTGCTAAAGCCTGTGGGCTAAAGTCAACTGTTTATAGCTCAAAGAAGCAGATTTTAAACTATGTGCTGCTGCTGCTGCTGCTGCTAAGTTGCTTCAGTCGTGTCCGACTCTGTGTGACCCCATAGACGGCAGCCCACCAGGCTCCCCCGTTCCTGGGATTCTCCAGGCAAGAACACTGGAGTGGGTTGCCATTTCCTTCTCCAATGCATGAAAGTGAAAAGTCAAAGTGAAGTCGCTCAGTCATGTCCGATTCTTTGCGACCCCATGGATGGCAGCCCACCAGGCTCCCCCATCCCTGGGATTCTCCAGGCAAGAACACTGGGGTAGAACCTCCCTATTTTGTGTCACCTGGGCTATAAAAGACTGTAAGCAGCTGCGCCCTCAACACCCCGTGGCTGAGCACCATTGCCCAGAGACCTCATCTCCCTTGCCTGGCAGGATCTTTCAGTGCTTCCTCTTCCTTGCAGGGGACTCTCTGGTACCTGTGGAAGTGCTCAGCTCTGAGGGACTTCTTCTTGCAACCTGTCCAAGTGCCTCCCAAATAAAGCTTGTTCTGTCTGCTGCCCTCTCTTGGCCCTGTCTCTTTCCTTGACCAGCATTGTAATCTGTTCAACTCACTACAGTGCATATGGCCTTTAATCCAGAGCAGTGAGAAGCTGTTGAAGAAGTATTTTAATTAGGAGGGGACATGGTTTTGAGTGTCAGTTTGGTTGCTTTGTAGAGAACTGATTGGAGGAGAGCCAAAGGCAGATACAGGAAGAAGGGAGATGTTTACATGAAGCAGAGTGGTGACTGTGGAAGTGGCGGGAAGTAGAAGGGTTTAGGAGGTAAAATTGATACCACTCAAACCATTGATCAGTCCACAGTTATTTATTGAGCATCTACTATGTGTCTGACGGTGAATAAATACTGATGTGTGTGTGTGAGATAGAGGTTGAAAGAGAGAATCATGTATCTCAGAAATGTTTATCAAATTAACATGTCTATAAAAATACTTTGACACAGTTCATGTGTACCTTTTACTGGCAACAGAATATCATAAAACCAAAAGAGGACTATTAGGAGTTTTAGGGTCACTGAGAGAAAAAGATTTCCCAAATAGAGGCGCATTATTAACTCTCAGAAAGTATCAAAATATATGTCATCAGCTGTGTTTGTTTTGAAATTCAAGTAAAAAATGTATGTTTTTTATACAATGTAAAATGTAAAAATGTACGTTTTAAAAATTTTCACTAAGATGAAAAATGGGTTTCCCTGGTGGCTCAGGGGTAAAGAATCTGCCTGCAATGCAGGAGACCCGGGTTCGAGCCCTGGGTCAGGTAGATTCCCTGGAGGAGGGCACTCCCAGGGCAACCCACTCTAGTACTCTTGCCTAAGAATCCCTATGGAAAGAGGAGCCTGGCGGGCTGCAGTCCATAGGGTTGCGGAGTCAGACACGACTGAAGCGACTAAGCAGCAGCAGGAAGAGGAAGAATATATTAAATTGTTACAGGGGACATATGTACACCTATGGCTGATTCATGTTGATGTTGACAGAAAACAACAGAAGTCTGTAAAGCAATTATCTTTCATTTAAAAAATAAATACATTTATTGAAAAAAATGGTTACTTCATTGCCCGAGATTAAACAGTCTATGGCTTAAGTGCCAAATTATGTGACTGATTGTAATGATAAGAATCATATCGAGAAGAGATTTCTTTGACCTTGCTGAAAGGAGGAAGTCAAATTTTCTTGGGAGTGTTTTGCTCAGGGTTCTCCAGAGGAACAGAACCAAGGATATGTATCTCATATGTAAATATATGGGAGATTTATTAGATAGATAGATAGTTAGAGATATAGAAGAGGAGATTTATTATAGGAGTAGGCTCCTGTAGTTACACAGGCTAAGCCCCACAGTATACTGTCTGCAAACTGACTACTTGTGAAAGCAGGTGGGATAGTTCAGGCTGAATCAAAAGTTCCAAGAACCTGGAGCTCTGATGTCCACAGGCAGGAATATGTGGGCCTCCTAGCTCCAGAAGAGAGAGAGGATTTACCGTTCCTCTGCCATTCTGCTCCATTGAGGAGATCAAGCGATTGGCTGATGCCTGCCCACACTGGCCACTAGTCTGCTGAATCAAGTGCTAATCTCTTCCAGAAACACCCTCACAGACACACTCAGAAGTGATGTTTTGCTACTTATCTCGGTGTTCCTTAGGCTGGTTCAGTTGACCTGTAAAATTTATGATCACAGGAACCTTGAAGAATGGGTCACCTTTGACGGAGGGCCGTGAAAGAAGCCATTAGGCTGGGGGTTAAGTGGGCGAGTGAAATAAAGCTTGTGGGGGAGAGTCAGAAAGGGATTGATCAAGAGCTTGTGAGAAGTAATGTTCGACAGATAGGGTGGGGCTGGAGTTTGATGGACCTTGGGCATCCTCGGCTTCATACAGCAGAAAGTAGATTATCATCTGAGAGTCATGGCAATGAAGGGACATGAGGAGAGTCTTGTTTTAGGTTGGGCAAGAAGTAGAAACAGGATGGAATAGAGAGTGGTCATAAAAAGTTCGGAGATGGAAGGGGGACAGCCAGGGAGCGGTTTTCGGTACCAACACATGAGCAGCTGAGGGTACAGATGAAGATAAGAGGCAGAGAAAAGGGTGATTGATGTCATCAGAGAAGAGGTAAAATTAAAGAAAAAAAAAAAAACCTTTAAAAACTGCTCTGCTACTTAGAAGTTCCACTGAAAAGGTTTAAAGAGGACAAGCCGTTGAAACTCTTGCCTGAAATAATCTGTGTCACTTAAGATACTTTTGGCTTCAGGTCACAGAAAATCCTGACTCAACTGGTTCATGCAACCAAGGAGAGCCATTCTTTTACATGCAAAGAAGTCTCACCATAGAGCAGTTATAGGGTGGGAAGGTGGCAAGTGAACAGTACGACCCACTCTCAGGTTCTCCCCATCTTTTGATCCTTCGATCTTCATTCTGTCCATCATCCACGTCAGCTACATGATGAAAAGAAGATGGCCGCTGGAGAACCAAGAAGCAAAGCCTCCTGACAGTGCGCTGAGGCACACAGAGGGACCATTCCTTCCCTCGCGCATCTCCACACTGATGAGGCAGTCTGCCCCCGGAAGTCCCCCAGTGTATTTACCCACCCTTCTCATTCCAGAATTGCTTCCTGTGACCATGCTTGAAAGAGAAAGGAAAAGGACTGTGGCTGTTGATCTGAACTTGTTTAGCTGCTCAGTCGTGTCCAACCCTTTGTGACCCCATGGACTGTAGCCCACCAGGCTCCTCTGTTCATGGGATTCTCCAGGCAAGAATACTGGAGTGGTTTGCCATTTCCTCCTCCAGGGGATCTTCCCAGTTCAGGGATCAAACCCAAGTCTTCTGCATTGGCAGGCAGATTCTTTACCACTAGTGCCCTCTGGAAAGCCAAATAAATAAATAAAAGTAAACGAGCCACTGATTATTTTGTGTTAATTGTACCAAAGGAGTGATAGATATTACATGGCTCTAAATGTGATGAAATTGGTAGTATAAAACACCATTTGTAAAATGGTCTTGTCAAAAGATTGAACATGTACACCTCATTGTTCATAGCAGCACTGTTTATAATAGGTAAGACATGTGGAAGCAACCTAAATGCCTATCAACAGAGGAATGAAAAAAGGTATATATAATGGAATATTACTCTTGATACCTGCTTGGAAGAGAAAGGAAAAGGACCGTGGCTGTTGATCTGAGCTAGTCACGGTTATACTGTAAGAGGGGCTGATAGCCTTTTGCATGTTCATGGCCACTAAATTGGTTACTTAATCTTTATAATCTTAATAAGAATCCCAAGGAGTTGAGGGGTAATGGAGAAACTGAGAGGGATGACTCAGACAACTGAATTAATTATTTGGCACTCTTGCTTTAGACCCATTTCTTAATGCTGGCCAGTGGCGAACTGATGCATGTGAAACGATTGGCTGTCTAGAGGGTAGTGTGTGGAGAGACCTGATTTGTAGCATTTGCCATTTTTTGTGGTCTAAATGTTCCCACCATGGCCAATTTCGAGCCACTAACAGATTAGCAACCAGCTCACAAAATTCCAGAAAATTTAACAACTGGCTCTTTTGAGTTGGAAAGAACCAGGGCTTATCCTGGAATCATATGAGATATTGAAAAAAAAAAAAAAAAGAAAAACCCTACACTTGGGCTTCATCTTCAGATATTCTGATTTAAGGGGTCTGGGAAGGGTATTCTCCCTTCCTTCCTCCATCTCCTCCTTTTTAAAATTTCCCGAGGAATTCTGATGTACATGTGGGGAGGAGAGCCAGTGATCTGGAGCGGTGCTTCATACATACTATCATGCACCAGAATCACTGGAGGGCTTGCTAAGCTCAAATGCCTGGGCCCTGCCCCTCAAGTTTCTGAGTCAGTAGTTCTGGAACAGGGCCTGGAATTTACATCTTAGCAAGTTCCCGGATGATGTTGATACTGTCGGTCCAGGCACCATCTTTTGAGGAGTGTCTGGGAGCCACACTCTGAGTGCATTCAGCGTGGTTTTAAACACACTTTTTTTTGTTTGTTTGTTTGTTTGGTCAGTGTAGCCAGTTCGATTTGGGCAATGATTTTGTATTGTTTTTCCGCCTTGATCTTGGGTAAGAACCTCCACCCAGAAAGCGTCTCTGCTCCAAATTGCTCACACACCCTGCTTCCTCTGCCTTCTTCCAGATGTCTATATTGGCCACTAGGGGGACCAAGGGAAAGCGAGTGACTGGATTAGTTCAAACCTTAATTACCTGTGCCTGGAGCAGACCGGGTTTCACCCAGCTGACTGAGGCGTTTCTGCATGAGTGAAAGAAAAGCACAACATTGCTTGAAAGGGAGACCGGGAAAGGACAATTTAACTTTCTTTCACAGTAGCATCCCTATTATTTTTAGCTAATACGGTCAGCTTTCTGTGAGTAAGGAGGACACATTTTGGGGTCCTTTTTAGAAGATATCTCTGGTCAAGAGTGATTCCAGCCCCACCTATCCGTCTTTGAGCTGCTTTTCCTGTGCAGATGTAGCCATTTGTTCCTGACTTCTAGATACAAGGAGACTACATTAGAGCTGGTCACTCTTCATTTTATACTCATTTAATTAAAGACCTAGCATGATGCATTCTGGGCATGCACACCTGTGTCCTGTAGGCTTTATCGGCTAGTGTGTTTGCGTCTTATTACGTCTTGGATTTCTTGAGAAATTGACTTTCTCTTTTTATGTCCCTGGCAGAGCTGAGATTAGCAGAGGCCAGTGCTCCTCTGCTGAATTTCTGGGAGCTAGGAGTGTTTCCATTCAAGGTTGCAGTGAAGTGAGGCCACTCTGTAAAAAAAAGCACTCTGAGGTCTTCCAAAAAAGAGATGAGTAACTGTCAATTATTATTTTCTTAATGGGTCAGAATACCACAAAGTCACTAGCACTTTTGCAATGAACTTGAAAAAAAGCCACATGCTTTTGGCTAGTATAGATGTTTGTAAGTGACGGGCCTTAATTTTTGAGTTGGGGGGAAGATAAGAAAATATTGTCCTTTAGCTGTTTGCTTATCCTATGTTATTTCAAATCTTAACTGGGAGTTTTTAAAACTTAGAAATGATAACATTTAAAATTACTGGATTTTTTTTCTTTTTTTTGTAGCAGAAGTTTTAACAAATGATATTGAGGAGTTTAAGCAATCTTTGCCATAATGGGAGCTCCTATTTAGAAAATAATTTTTAATTCTGAAATATTAACAGCAGTTGATATTCCTGAAATGTAGGGTTTCTGAGCATTCCTACTTGATCTGTTCCAGCCTCTCCAGTTTGCACTGAATTTAGGGAACATAGTTGACTGTTACTTTTACATTATCAAGTGTTAATGTGTGAAAGGCTTTTATTGTGCTTTTACTACTGATTTGATTATGTGGTTATCTTATTCAATATTCTTTCACAGACTTGGGGGTATTCAGACACCAGGAGGTCAAGTACTATGTTAAAAGCTTAGGCCAATCTTTTTATATGACTGCCATAAAGACTATATTCATTTTGCTTACATTACCACATGGCTCTCATAAAAGGTCAATTTCAATCGAATATAATAGGTTGCAAATGGCAACTCTTATGTCATCAATAACAAAATTAATACATATAATCTCTTTTCACTTACCACCTTCCATCTTTTAGAAAAAATAACTTGAGGAGTTCTTAAAATCAGAGATCTTCATGATATGTTTTGTATAATAGACATATCAAAATTGTATAAACATGTTTTTCTATTTTAATCAAGAAACTACATGTAATCACATTTAAGTTCCAGTTAAAACAGTACATTAGGTGCAACAGATATTCACAGCAAAAAAACATGAAATTATGCTTTTTCATTTTGTCATATTAATTTAACAAATTATCTTTCAGTCAGTTTTTCAGCCTGGGTTATTGCTGTAAAGATAAATTCAATATTGTGAGAATGTATGTGCCTAAACATAAACTAATTTCATGATTTAAGAATGGCAATTTATTTTTATCCAGCGTATGCTTAGTAAATTATACAAAAGTTTGCAGTTTAACAGAGGGTTGACTATATGTAAAAATATAGGTTATCATGGTGTTAATTCTATGTGGTAACCAAGGTTGCATATTATAACTGGAATAACAATTTCCTATAACTGAAAAACCTGTCATGCATTTTAAAGTGAGTTTTAACCTTTCTAACCATGAGTTTATCAGGTACAACTCTTGACAAAACCATTGTGATTCCTCTGAAATTTTCAAAAATATCATGTGTACTTGAAAAAAAAGTTTAAAAAAATGCCTTTTATGTTGAAAGGCTTTGAAACAGTATTCTTCAGAAAAAAATGAGCCTCTCTCCAAATTACTATCATCAGGAAAAACAGAAAGATGGAATACAAATAAGCCAGAGTAGGCTTTTCCCAGGTCGACACTCCCTGAAGCGATCTTTATTCTGGGCCACACACAATTCGGATTTTAACCCAATGAAGCATCAGAGAGAACCAGCGTCCTAAGAGAGAAGCCTGGAGGTTTCTGCAGTCCCAGACTGCCCATCCCCTCTTTCTGGAAGGTGCCAGGGACGCCCAGAAGGAGGCTCTGCTGTGTAGCGCCAGCCCGCAGGTGTACCACCTTCAGCCACGTTTCAGCCTGGTTCCTGTGGAATTGATTTTCACGGCTCATGACAGAAGCTGTTTTCAGCCCTTGAAAAGGAAGTGGCTGGGCTGATCCTCACACAAACAGCAAATTGCTCCCTGGCTTTCAGAGCCTTCGAGGTCTGTTACCTTAAGGTCCTAATGGCCTTTTAACAGTGTTTCCAGCTGAGCAGCAGATGTAAAGGATACTGAACATTGAAAGCACTGTTCTTTTTTTCTCCTCTCCCCCAAAAGAATCATTTTTTTTTTCACATTGTACAAATACCATATCCTAGGACCTATTCAGTGGCATGTTAGATTTTTAAAAACTGAACCAGATCTCAGATAAATATATTGTCGTTGCCATACGTCTGCCACTTGGTGGGCCTTGTGTCCCATGAGACTGCCCCCTGGGAGCCGAGATTATGTCAGTGTTAGCAGTGGCTCCATTTGGTAATATCTCAGTGTTCTTGCCGGGAGGATCCCAGGGACGGGGGAGGCTGGTGGGCTGCCATCTCTGGAGTTGCACAGAGTCGGACATGACTGAAGTGACGCAGCAGCATCAGGGACAAAAATAATTAATGGGGCCCCAGAAAGCCTTGAAAACCCCTTATACTTTCAGTTCATTCCTTTTGATCCTAAAAATGACAGTATATTTCTGGAGGCCATATATTTAATTTTTAGAATTATATCCAGTCTGCCCTTGTTTTCCCTTTCTGTTGTTTTGACGGTGCATTTAGTCTTCCTGTGGGGTGGGGTGTGAAGGGTTTCTGCAAGGGGCAGCTATGTGCTCCGGGCAAAATGAACTTGAAGACCTTTACACTAAGGTTTGAGCTGAGGGTGGTATTTCAGTCTCGTGGGCTTTGGGGAAAAACATTAAACATCACTGAAAAGTACTTCGAAAAATTGGACATTTTCCATTTAAAAAGAAATGGGATGTTTTTTGATTTCTCTTTGGTCCAAGCAGTGGTCACTGGAAAGAGAAGAGAGAAGAGAAAGCAAACTAGAGAAAACCAGCCAGGCTGCTAAGTCATCATTCCCCTTTCCAGGGACTCACCTGTTTTACAAGCTTTTGGAGGACCTGTAGGAAGACTGTGAGTTACCACCATTTTCCCCCTGCAAATTTGAAAATATGGACACATTGCCGTTCTGACTTGAAAAGGCAGGAGATTTCTTTCCTCTGTCTTCCTGTTCCTTTCTGCCTCCTCCTCTTCCTTCATTGCTTCATCACATGACCCACCTGGTTTTCCTCAGGACCTCCCATGTGCTGGATAACATGATGGGTGAAAAATTTTAGTGTGGTCGAGTTTATAAAGTTGAGTGTGATCAGTTTAGCTCTTCTGAGCAACAGTAAATCACGTGAGAAACTTGTTCTGGTTTGGTGCTTGAGCAGAGTCTGTTGTGACTTCTTGTTTTATTTCTTGGACCTTGTTCTAAACCTCTCTGTGCCTTGGTTTTGTCATCAGTGAACAGGGATATACTTAACAGTTCCTCTGTCTCTGTGTTCTGATTCTACTGCATGAATGAACATGTAAGTTCTTAGCATTACGCCTGGCACTTAATAAAGGGTATGTACATGTGTGTCAAACAATGAACGACAGAAAAGCCAGTCATTCTCTTCCACAGGCCTGGGGAGTGACAAGGGAGTGATTCTTCCCCAGGAAAGAGAGGGAAGGGGGAGTTTCCTTGGGCTCTGCCCATCTCTGGGCCCTGCTGGCCTGCAGAGCTGATGTCTGGGGCTGGTGTGTTCAGTGATCTGATCTTATACAACTTGGGAAGGGCCTGGTAGCCTTCTTTTCTGAAGTCTTCACCCTGACATTGGCCATTCTGGCCCCAGAGGCCTCCTAAATCCCTGGCCTGGCCTTCACCTGGCCTTTGGCTCTCCTGTAGTCTTGATTACCTCCTGCAGGCTTGATTACCTCCTGGTTTACCACTCAGCTGCTTCTGGGCCTCCGGGAGGACTGTGAGGACTTCTGGGCCAGGCCTGTGTCCCCCAGGTGTGGGTGCAGGCGTGCAGCCCTTCCTCTGAGTGCCCTCTGTCTCCACGTTTACTCTCAGGTCAGTTTTAGGTGGCCCACTGGGCAATCTCTTCCTGGGGTCCTAGGCAGAACTTGAGCCAGAAATCTCTCTTTTCTTTGGCTCTCCTCTAGATGCAAAGCACAGAGAAGAGAAATTGGGAGATGTGGGGAGCCATTTGTATTGCTGTTTAGTTGCTGAGTTATGGCTGACTTCTGTGACCCTATGGACTGTAGCCCACCAGGCTTTTCTGTCCACGGGATTTCCAAGGCAAGAATGTTGAAGTGTGTTGCCATTTCCTCCTTCCGGTGATCTTCCCAACCCAGGGATCAAACCTGCGTCTCCTGCATTGGTGGGTGGTTTCTTTACTTCTGAGCCACCTGGGAAACCTGTGGGGAGCCATTAATCCTTCCAAGTCCTTTCTTCCCATGACCTCTGGACCAGTGGGTTTGCTACCCTTTCTCTTCTGGCTGGACCTCAAGCCCTTTGGGTTTGGAGATGTTTGTCTCCTAGAGAGGTCAAGTAACAGATACCCATACACTCTCAGGTGGAAGCTTGTAAGAAAACAATGGATTAAGGGGCAAACTGAATTGAATTAAGTACTTTCAGAATGTCATCCCCATTACATAAGCAAGATGAACAACTTCCAAAGTATGTCTCAAACACCAACTGAAATGGAAATAATAGGAATTCCTTGTTTATATTGGAATCTTTGGACCTTCTAGGGGATGGTACCATATGGGAAAAAAGGACTTAATTCATTGTTTTGTGCTGGCTAATTGATTATTTTAAACTTTTCTTACCTCTTTGAACCCCAGTATCCTTATCTATAAAAAAGGGTAATAATATAGTGTGGCTCATAATGCTTTTTTGTGAGGATTAAATGACATAATGTATGTGAGCAGCCTGAGAGAGAGAAGTCGTCAGTAAATGTTAGTTCTTTTTTATCCCAGTTCCCTCCTGACACACGTATCGTGATGAGGAATCTGTTTCTTATTCAGAAGAGGAGAGAGAAAACCTAGTAGGCTGTAATCCCCATTCGGAGACTTAGTCACTTTTAATTTCCTTTTATGATAAGCTTCTAAGAGAGAGGCTTTAATAGCACATTAAAAGGTGATCCTGAAGTACTGTTAAATGTCAAATAGGAAATCTTTCAAAAACATTTATTTCTCCTTTCTGGTCTTCTACTCAGAAATGGCTCTGAAACTTCTCTTTTGGGCCATTCTCACTGGTTTCTGTTGCGCATGTCGCCAGCAGAAGAATATATAGCTGGTACATTGCCTTGATTATTTTAATTTGCTTAGACAAACCAGTGGTTGTCAAAATCACCCAGGAGGTGTGTTCAAATGCAGGTGCTGGGTTCCATGCTGGGAGTTTCCCATGTATTAGTTAGCTCTGAGATGGGGCCAGTGCCCAAGTAATGCCGATGGCCCTGGATCACACTTTGTGATCTCCTGACTTAGAGTTTTAAGTCTTATACCATCAGAGGTCAATTTTGGTTCTCCAATGGCTTGAGGATAAATTTCAACCCCATCTGTTTGACATTCAGAATCTCAAGCTATCCTCCTAGGGTACTTCTAAGCATCCTTTTAGAAATTTCTGTCTAGTAAAAAGTTTCATTAAATTTCATTTTCTTTCTGTGTCTCATTACATTTGCTAACACCTCATAACAAGGCTTATTCATGCTGTTAAAAAAAAACAGTGGACTTAAAACTCAGCATTTGAAAAGCTAAGATCATGGCATCCGGTCCCATCACTTCATGGCAAATAGGTGGGGAAAAAGTGGAAACAGTGACAGATTTTATTTTCTTGGGCTTCAAAATGTCTGCAGATGGTAACTTCAGGCATGAAATTAAAAGGTGCTTTCTCCTTAGATGTAAAGCTATGTCAGACCTAGACAGTGTATTAAAAAGCAGAGACATAACTTTGCTGACAAGAGTCTGTATAGTCAAAGCTGTGGTTTTTCCAGTAGTCATGTACCATTGTGAAAGTTGGAGCATAAAGAAGGCAGAGTGCCGAAGAATTGATGCTTTTGAGCTGTGATGCTGGAGAAGACTCTCGAAAGTCCCTTGGACTGCAAGGAGATCCAACCAGTCTACTCTAAAAGGAAGTCATCCGTGACTATTCATTGAAAAGACTGATGCTGAAGCTCCAATACTTTGGCCACCTGATGCGAAGAGCCTGATGCTGGGAAAGGTTGAAGGCAGGAGGAGAAGGGGATGACAGAGGATGAGATGGTTGGATGGCATCACCGACTCAATGGCCATGAGTTTGAGGAAACTCTGGGAGATGGTGAAGGACAGGAAAACCTGGCATGCTGTAGTCCATGGGGTCACAAAGAGTTGGACATGACTTAGCCACTGAACAACAACGATAAAACAAGTCTGGGTCTGTTCTCTCCACTTTTCTCCACCAGGGAAAATCCACCTGAGGTCAAATTCTCTGTTGTGATTTGTTGTAAGCCACCTGATCCCCAGCTTTTCCTTCTTTGATAAGTTTGTGGAACATTTGTGTGTTCATTTGGTAATTATTCAGATTTTGCCTTCTTCTGCCTCTGCTCTCATGCCGTTTGAAATGAGACTCTTACAGACTTGTGGACAGATGGGGAAGGAGAGGGTGGGGTGAATTGAGAGGCATGGAAACATATATATTACCATATGTAAAATAGATAGCCAGTGGGAATTTGCTGTATGGGAGCGCTTTGTGACAAACTAGAGGGGTTAGATGGGGTGGGAGGAAGGAGGTGGGTGGGGAGGTTCAAGAGGGAGGGGACATAGGTTTACCTATGGCTGATTTATGTTGATGTATGGCAGAAACCAATACAACATTGTAAGGCAATTATCCTTCAATTAAAAATACATAAATTAATAAAATAAAATGTCTCTTAATTTGTGTTTCCCAAATTTACCCACAGGGGCCTCTAGGGGCTTCCTAGGTGGTGCAGTGGTAAAGAAATCTGCCTGCCAAAGGAGGAGACACAAAAGACTCAAGTTCAATCCCCTGGAGGAGGAGATGGCAACCCACTCTAGCATTCTTCCCTGGAAAATTCCATGGACAGAGATTTCCCTGGTGGTCTAGTGGCTAGGACTCTGTGCTCCCAGTACAGGGGACCCAGGTTCATTTCCTTCTCAGGGAACTAAATCCCACATGCTGCAGCTAAGACCCAGCACAGCCAAATAAATTAAAAAAAAAATTCCACGGACAGAGGAGCCTGGCGGACTATAGTCCATGGGGTCACAAAGAGTTAGACACGACTGAGTGACTGAGCACAGTCCCTGGAGCATAGTGTTTGAGCCTTGTAGGAAGTCAATAGATAATTGACTATCACCAAGTGTAATTATAAAGAGTTTTTTTTTTTTTTTTTTTGCCTTCCAGACAACTTTTAGTAAGGTCAGATTTAAATGGTGTAATATAAAAACACAGTTGTGTTTTCTTTGAAAGACTGCAGCTGATAAGTTCTGTTAGCTTAGCCGTGGAAATCAATTTTTAAAAGCACAGACCACCAGAGTTTATTGTGTAAAACATATCTTTCGTGGCTTTCATTCTATTTTACAGCATAATATTTCTTCCAATGAAGCACCTGCTATATATATGTCTATCAGATGTTTTTCTTTTTTTTTCCTCCAAAACTTAGCATATTTTAGCATCACTGACAGCAATTTTCAAATACCTGAGAAGATTAGAAGACTTAAATACAAAGAGTACCTTAAGTGGCAGTGATGTTTCCTGGGAGATAAAGAAATTGATAAAGAGGAAAGTTAGTTTGAAAAGTCAGCCCTAAGGATAGAGCCATCAGATTGTCTCACCTTTGAAATGATCTGTTTACGATGGAAGCTTTGAATAATAAACTGTGTGGCTGGAATGTTCATAGGAACCCCTTGTAATTTTGTGAATTCTATTGTAAACTGTTACCTATTTAAGTTCTCTGATGTCAGTTCAGACTAGCACAAATTTATCTTTAGTTGATTAAGGAAAAGTACCAACAGCTGCCTCCCCTTGAGTACACACAGAATAGTGAAGACAGACATATAGATGATTAATCTCAACATTATGGGGAGATGGTGTGATAAAGTCATGGGGACCCTAAGTGAAGCAGCAGAACATGGAAGGGCAGGTATAGGTAAGCTGTTAGAGATAGAGGGGAAGAAAATGTGGGCTCTGAATCAGGGATTTGGAAATGCATTTTTTCCCCGCTGCTACAATCTATAGCTTATACAATGTCCTTCCATATAAATGGATGAACCCTAATTATATAGTAAGTGTGTGTGTGTGTGTGTGTGTGTGTGCGCGCGCGCTCAGTTGTGTCCAACCCTTTGTGACCCCATGGACTGTAGCTCACCAGACTCTTCTATCCATGGGATTTCCCAAGCATATTCCCAAGAATAATGGAGTGGGTTGCCATTTCTTCCTCCAGAGGATCTTCCCAACTCAAGTATGGAAACTGCATCTCCTGTGTCTCCTTCATTGGAAAGTGGATTTTTTTTTTTTTTTTTTTTACCATTGAGCCAATGGGAATCAGTTCAGTTCAGTTCAGTCGCTCAGTCATGTCCGACTCTTTGTGACCCCATCAACTGCAGCATGCCAGGCCTCCCTGTCCATCACCAACTCCTGCAGTTCACTCAGACTCATGTCCATCGAGACCGTGATGCCATCCAGCCATCTCATCCTCTGTCATCCCCTTCTCCTCCTGCCCGCAATCCCTTCCAGCATCAGAGTCTTTTCCAATGAGTCAACTCTTTGCATGACGTGGCCAAAGTACTGGAGTTTCAGCTTCAGCATCATTCCTTCCAAAGAAATCCCAGGGCTGACGGGAATAGGGAAGGTTAAATTCCTCAGTTAAATAAATCATGCCCTGTGAGCTCCTTAAGAAATGGGCAACACTGATTTTTTTTTTTTAATTAAAACACACACACACACACACAACTTTTTTTTGGCTTCACTGCATGTCATGTGGGATCCTAGTTCCCTGACCAAGGATTGAACCTGCACCACCTGCATTGGAAGCCCAGAGTTTTAACCACTGGACTGCCGGGGACGTCCTAGGCAATGCTGATTTTGAAAAAGTCCATCCATCTTTGTTCAAGCAAATAGAACATGCATCTGTTCTTAGGGAAACTATAAATTACTCAAGAATGCTATTTAACCCCCAAGTATTTTGGCCTCTATATCTTAATCAACTTTATAGAGCAGTGTTAGGAAAATAACCACATTTATACCATATGACGATCCCTGTTTAAAGATGTAGTTTTAAGTGGTGATAATTCTACCATTTAATATGCAAACCTTCTTTTAGTGATATCAGCATACGATTGTGCCATGCCTTTTAAAGGTTCATAAGCATCATAGCTACCCTGTTAAGCTATGTGTGTGGTGAAAGATATGTGTGAAGTGAAATTCGCTAAGTCATGTCCGACAGTTTGCAACCCCATGGACTATACAGTCCATGGAATTATCTAGGCCAGAATACTGGAGTGGGTAGCCTTTCCCTTCTCCAGGGGATCTTCCCAACCCAGGGATGAACCCAGCTCTCCAGCATTACAGACAGATTCTTTACCAGCTGAGCCATAAGGGAAGCTCAAGAATACTGGAGTGGCTAGCCTATCCTTTCTCCAGCGGATCTTCCCGACCCGGGAATCGAACTGGGGTCTCCTGTATTGCTGGTGGATTCTTCACCAGCTGAGCTATCAGGGAAGTCCTGTGATATGTGTAAGTAGAGACACAAATGGAGAAGGCAATGGCACCCCACTCCAGTACTCTTGCCTGGATAATCCCTTGGGCGGAGGAGCCTGGTAGGCTGCAGTCCATGGGGTCGCTAAGAGTCGGACACGACTGAGTGACTTCACTTTTACTTCTCACTTTCATGCATTGGAGAAGGAAATGGCAACCCACTCCAGTGTTCTTGCCTGGAGAATCCCAGGGACAGGGGAGCCTGGTGGGCTACCGTCTATGGGGTCGCACAGAGTCAGACACGACTGAAGCGACTTAGCAGCAGCAGCAGCAGCAGAGACACAAATATTCTGATAATCAAAGATGACACTAATGGTGAGGCATTGTTTTGTTTTTCTGCCATGGAGTGGCTGAAAAGAACAATTCATGCTGTGAATCCCCTTTCCTAACTTTCGTGCATAGATGCTATAGTAAGTGGCTCCAGCTGGAGAAAAGGTGAAACCAAGTGAGCTTTTATGTGCCCCCTGTCATCTGAATGGGCTTACTTTTGGGTTTGTTTCTATGTTTTCTATCAAGTTTGAAACTGTGAACGTTTCCACTCTGGTGCCGCTGCACAGTTTGCATATGAAGATGTTTTAAGCAGGTTCTGAAATCATAAAAAGTAGGGAGGATGCCCAGATGACAACGAGCAGAAAAATTCCTCCTTTAAATAAAAGCCTCCCTTCTCATTTGGAAAGCAAAATGTGCTCTCTTAAAAGTAACAGCTGCAAAAAAAAAAAAAAAAAAAAAAGGCAGGAAGGCAGAACACACTAATCTAAGTTGTAAAATATGTTTGGGTAGCTGAACAGAGATTTAGCTGTTTCTGAGGGGGAAAAAATCAAAATCTAATTTTAAAATGAAGGTATTTAAAAGCCTGGCATAAGAGAGCCTTATTGATGGAGTTGGTGAGCAGCCCGGATGTGGCCACTTCTCTGCTCTGGCTGGCGGCTCTGCCTGCCTGCTCTTTGCTGCCTGCTCTGTCCTTGTAGCGGGGGCCTTACCCTGTAGCCTGTGGTCACTTGTATCAGCAGACAGACACCTGTCTTTTTGGAAAGCAATCCGTGATTATAGAAGGGAAAGCCAGAATGAGTTTGTTTTTCTTAACTGACTTTGTTTTTCTTAAAGTTGATTTGGACAAATTGATACTTCTTTCTGAAAACAAGGTTCAAAGTTTTTTTTTTTTCCCTTCTTTTGTGGAATTGAAGCTCTGAGCTTATGGATTTCTTTAGGTGTTATATATATATTGATTCACAGGGTGTACTGAACTTTTCCTAATAGAATATGGTAGCGTTGAAGATGTTTCTTTCAAATGGCCTGATTTCTGAATGGAAGACGTAACAGCACTCTGTCAGAAACATGTCTGTCTTGGGGACCCTCTTTCTTAGTAGATCTGTTCCCTAATCTGGAAAATAGAAGCCTCCTGTTGCTATTCAGTTGCTAAGTCCTGTTTAGCTCTTTGTGATCCCATGGACTGTAGCACGCCAGGCTTCCCTGTCCTTTACTATCTCCCAGAGTTTGCTCAAACTCATGTTCATTGAGTTGGTGATGTTATCCAACCATCTCATCCTCTGTTGCCCCTTTCTCCATCTGCCCTCAATCTTTCCCAGTGTCAGAGTCTTTTCCAATGAATTGGCTCTTTGCATCAGGTAACCAAAGTATTGAAGCTTCAGCATCAGAAGCCTCTGATATATATACATGGCATATATATTTGAGATTGGGGAAAATGATGTGTGTGTGTGTGTGTGTGTGTGTGTGTGTGTGTGTAAAGTCACTACTGCCCCAATGAATAATAACACCGTTTTGTTAAAGACTAATATAATAAATCTGATTTGTAAAGTATACATTTCTGCTCTGTAGACATACCAATTTTGCTTTCTGCTCTCTGAAGGAAGTTTCTCTGTTCATTTCAAGAAATGCAAGACAGCTGTGCTCACCACTATAGCACCATTGCTCATGGAAAAATGGGATAGACCCTAAGGATGATGTACTTTTATATGGACAAGAGAAATTTGTTTCTTTTTTTTTTTTTTAAAGAAGGAATGCATTTAGAGGGAGAAATTCTTCCATCTGTTAACTTCTTGCAATATTTTGGACAATATTTTGGAGCAGTAATCAATTTCTAACTTTTATTGCAAATATAATACATATCTGATATATTTGATTAATCTCCATTAGTTTATAAGTTCCTGGAAAGCAGAGCCATGTCTGTTGTATCCTAGCATGACCCCCAGTACCTAGGACAAGTAAGGCATTCAATACATTCAATACACATATACGGAATGTATCGAATTAAAACAATGACCTGGGCTTTCACCTGATTCCTAGAAGACAACCTCTTTGTAGATGTTGAACAACTCATGTGTATTCTGTTATGAAGGGCATTCTATACATTACCTGACATATGCTAACTTCCAGCCATTGTATTGTCAGTTTTCATTTCTTCAGATTTATCAAGCACAAGTGAGGTCAGAATACCTTGCCCTTAATAAGTTTACTCTCTAGAAAGGCATGTGGTACAAAGTGTCATGTAAGTTATTTCCTATTAAGACTGATGTTGAGACATTTCTCTGTCACGTAAATTAGTAATCTAGGGAGTAAAATTTATATTTAGAGCTAGCCCAGCTGAATATTACACCTTATTATCTTCACCCTAGTTTTTAGGGAGAGAGAGAGACCATTCTTGCATTTTACCTATGCATTTACTGCTGGAAAAAATCAGTATTAAAGAGCCATGACTTTTACAGTGAGTTGAATGGTCTTATTCCACTGATATTTTTGAAAGAATAAAGAAGACTGTCTGTCGGCTCTCTTTTCTCTTGCTGTAACAAGAGTATCAAATGATTGACCTTTCCATATAGCTGAAGGTTGCCCTTTAGGAAATGAAATGGAATGAAGATAAAACATAGAAATTGTAGTAGGATTGTTAAAAATGGGCTTCATGTTATACCGCTGAGTATATATTTATATAATAACGTTGACTGAGCCCCCTCTGTGTCCCACATACAATTATAAACTCTTGTAGGATCTCATATAATCCTTGCAACATCTTCATTATAGGTATTACTATTCACATTTTACAGATGAGGAAACCAAGACACAGACAGTGCAATTAGCTTGTCCAAGGCAATAGGTGGGTACGCAGATGAGCCAGGAAGATTCCACAGCTCATGAATTTAACTACTACCAATGTGAACAACGTGATTTTCTTCTTCACATGAGCAGAGTAACATTTTGTAGAATTAAAGTAATTTTCTCAGATATTGGACTATGAAATGGTTTATGCAGTTCTTTCCAAATATTATGAATCACTTAACTTTCCATTGTTAGAGGAGATAAAAAGGAGCAAACAGGACTATCCCTGAGACATCTCTAGAATCTTTCAGTGAGATCAAGTGATAACTTATTTCTAGTACAGATTTTGAGTCACCATGTATAAAACTATATTGTTACATAATTATTCTAGCTGTTTCCGAACCACTTTTCTAGGTTTGGATCCCTTTTCTCGCATCTAAATCCTCCTTTTTAGGTTTAGGGAAACACTTATCCTTTTGAGTCTAAAGGAAGAAAGAACTTACCTGCTAGTACAGTAATTAAAAATGTCAGATGCTTGCTTTCCCAAATTCTTTGCAGCCAGGGCCAGGTAGGGACCATGGAGAACTCATTCTGGGGAAAATCAAAGGCAAGATTTAACAATTATTTGGTTATATATTTGGCCAAACTAGCTTTTGCGTCCTCAGTAGTGTTTCTTATGGTACAGCGGGGAAATTATGAAAGCCAGTGTTTGGATACCCACTCAGCAAGGCAAAAGTGCGCTTTGGGCACTTGTGAACAGGGGCATCAAAAAGGATTTGGGGAAAATAATATTTCTGGCAATATGATAGTGATCATAATAAAAACTGAATTTATTTCCTTTCATTTTCTTCGTAGTTTAGTATTGATTTAACTTTGAATTGTGTATTAGTATGGTGGGTTGTCAGATGGGGATACACAGCTATATTCTTCAAGCTCAATGTCAGATACTTCTTCCCCTCCCCTTTGATATGCAAATTCCTCCACTAACAGCAAGTACTGTTTCCAGAGGGCTTCCCTGATAGTTCAGTTGGTAAAGAATCCATCTGCAATGCAAGAGACCCAGGTTCAGTTCCTGGGTTGCGAAGATCCTCTGGAGAATGGATAGGCCACCCACTCCAGTATTCCTGGGCTTCCCTGTGGCTCAGCTGGTAAAGAATATGCCTGCAATGCGGGAGACCTGGGTTCAGTTCCTGGGCCAGGAAGATCCCATGGAGAAGGGAAAGGCTACCCACTCCAGTATTCTGGACCCGCAAAGAGTTGGGAACGACTGAGCGACTTTCACTTTCACTGTTTCCAGAAGAAAAGTGGAGGATCTTACACGTACAGACTTAAGGACCAAGATATATTACCATGTTTCCCCTTTCTCATCTGAAGCCTGTTGACTGTTGAGCATGCTTTATTCCTTATGCAAAGCCAGCCCCAGGAGGAATGGGCAGTTAGGGAGGAGAGAATTTGAGGGCCATGGCCTAGACATGATAGAAATTTTATGATAGAAAACACTGAGATTTTTCAAAGTAAGTATATTCCAGAGAATCATCTATTTTAAGGGTTTTTCTCAAGCTTCCCATTTCTAAGCATTATAGTTCTCAGCAATTAATTTTGTAGAGTGGTAATCGCATCCAGTGTGGTTTGACGAGTCTAGCTTCTATACTGATAATTATTTCTGTTGTATTGATTTGAAATAGTTTTGTTAAGATATAATATCAATGTTGCATTTTAAAGACTTCTAAGGTATAAGAAGAATGTAGTGTATAAATGCCACTTCTAGATAAATAAGTTTTGTAATTTAAGAAAAAAAAAAAGAACTTTCCTGTCTTTAGGGAAATTGAGTGTAAATCCACCACTCCAGATTGTCTGAGAACTGTTTGAAGATTTAAGTTCGTCTAGGGCTATGTTTATGCCATTTCATTTGTTTCATAGGTACTTTGTCCAGGGTTGGACAAACAGATAAGCTTCTTAACTGGTGGATTTAAGTGACTATCTGTTTACTTTTGAGGTGTGAACCTGGGTTTTGTGAAAAATTGGAAGATAGGCAACTACTGAGTGGAAAAAGAAGATAAAGATGAAGTGACTTCCATAGTTTGACATCATTCATATTTGCCTTTTTTCCCCATATATACATATATACACACACATATATATATGTGTGTATACATACATCATACACATTCTTATGGATGTTATACACACACACACACACACACACATGTGTGTGTGTGTGTATTTTGGCTGTGCTGTGTGGCATGTGAAGTCATTGTTCCCTGACCAGGGATCAAACTCATGCCCCCTACAGTGGAACCATGAAGTTCTAATCACTTCCCCACCAGGGAAGTCCCATATATTTTTTAATGGAAAGTCATTAACAAGAGTGCCAGTGTTAGAGTTAGGATACATATATTCTGAGTCTAAAATGGTAACATATTGTATGAACAATATATTATAGCTCCTTCCATTCTTTTTCTTGATATCTAGAAGTTTCCTTAAGCCCAAAATAACCTTGACCCCTCACTAAAGATAATTGTACCAACAGTGAACTTGGGGACATTGACTTCAAATGTTGCCTTGGTAAAGAAAAGGAGGACGTTTTGAAAAGAAGAATGAGGGGCCCACAGTCCTTTAAAACTTGAACAATTGATATATCATGACAAATTTTTCCAGGTGTTCTTAATTTCTAAAAATGTACGAATTAGTACCATAAAATATTTAAATGATACCAAAGGATTGATCTCTTCAGGGACAATCATTCTTTTAGGCATTTGTGATGCTTTAGTTGGTGTTCTATGCATATTCAAATATTCATAAGTATATATGTTTACTCAAGTGGTAAGATACTATATACATCTTTATGCGGGTATTTTTTCCCATGTAACGCTTATCTTGACACTTGTTTCATTTCAGTGCATAAAGACTTGCCTCTTTTTTTCTGCCCATCTCACTGGAGGTAGTATTTTTATCCCACTGTATAAACTTGTCTGCTAAGTTGCTTCAGTCATGTCTGACTCTGTGCGACCCCTTGGACTGGGGCCTGCCAGGCTCCTCTGACCATGGGGATTCTCCAGGCAAGAATAGAGGAGTGGGTTGCCATGCCCTCCTTCAGGAGATCTTCCTGACCCAGGGATTGAACCTGAGTCACTTAGGACTCCTGCACTGGCAGGCGAGTTCTTTACCACTAGTGCCACCTGGGAAGCCGCAGACAGACTTCCTATACTTTATTTAACTGATTTCCCATTCATGGCACCTAGGTGGTTTCATTTTTGCTGTTACAAACCATGTCATAATGAGTGTCCTCACATGTACACATTTTCACATAGACGGGGTTTATCTCACAAATAAATTCTGGGACGTGGCATTGCTGGGGAAAAAGTCATAGTTATGAACATTTTGATTGACTTTGCTGCATCTCTCTCTCTGTTAGTTTTGCCAGTTTATTCTGATGTAGCAGGAGCACTCAGTTGCCATGTTGCACAGCCCCAGAGGAGGTTGTGCCACTCGTCATGTGGTGGTATTTGTGGGTGGAGCTTTGATTTGGCTGCAGCTCTTTCTGGCTTTGCCTGATGCCAGCTCATTGCTCTTGGTAGTCACTCTGGGTATGGGCTAACTTCAGACGGAGTAGACGGATGGATGGAGATTTTGGATTCCCTTCAGGCAACATTTAGAATTGTGTACCACTGCAGAAGAAAATTGTGCAAATAAAAATAAACCAATTAAATATGTGGAGTGAATGGTATCCAAGTGAACCCAATATTCATTTACCAGTATACATTTGGATAAGAGCTTCATGAAGGATGCTAAAGAAGATAAAGTCATGAAATTATTAGAGATTTGCTGACATTCTAAAACTAGCTTGCTTCAGTTTAGACACCAAACATATGGCCATAGCTAATTATTTGCTAATGCTGATGCATTTCAAAACCCTTGTTGTTTCTCTATAAGGGCCTCTGAGACAGTTATAATAAGATATGTGGTTAGAAAGACATGAGATGTAAAGTGAAATTCTGACCTTTACAAAGAACTACTGTAAACTTTGAAAAAATAGATTTGTTAACAGTAATATTTCTTTCCTCTTTTGTGTGTCTAATGTATAGCAACATAAACACGTATATGTGGGTATGTATATGTATGTATATATATTTATTTTTCAAATGTACACATAGATGTGTAATGAAGCCACCTCATACTGGGCCTTAAAGACTAATTATTAACTTTTCAAATATTTTGCGATGTGTATTGAGTACTGTAGAGTATTTATACTATAGAAATTGGCAAAATGTAAAAATTGGGCCTCATTTCCCAGAAAGCTGGTTGTTACCAGTGTACATATATATGTATAATTGATACTCTGTCCAAGATGAATCAACCTTCAGAACTATGACAAGGCCATTTGTTTGCCATGTTTGATTTTCAGAAAGCAGGAAAAAGTAGAACTTAGTTCTGTTGTATTTTTCTGAACAAAACCTTCAGTTCAGTTGAGTTCAGTTTAGTCGCTCAGTCGTGTCTGACTCTTTGCAACCGCATGGACTGCAGCACACCAGGCTTCCCTGTCCGTCACCAACTCCTGGAGCTTACTCAAACTCATGTTCATTGAGTCGGTGATGCCATTCAACCATTTCATCCTCTGCCGTCCCCTTCTTCTCCCGCCTTCAATCTTTCCTAGCATCAGTATCTTTTCTTTTTTAAAAAAAATTTTTATTTTTAGTTGATTTTACTTTACAATACTGTATTGGTTTTGCCATACATTGACATGAATCTGTCTCTGGTATATACATGAGTTCCCAATCCTGAACCGCAACCCCCAGCCTCCCACCCCATATCAACTCTGTGGATCATCCCCGTGCACCAGTCCCAAGTATCCTGTATCGAACATAGACTGGTGATTCGTTTCTTACATGATAGTATACATGTTTCAGTGCCATTTCCCAAATCCTCCCACCCTCTCCCTCTCCCTCAGAGTCCAAAAGTCCGTTCTATACATCTGTGTCTCTTTTGCTGTCTCACATACAGGGTTATCATTACCATGTTTCTAAATTCCATATATATGTGTTAGTATACTGTATTGCTGTTTTTCTTCCTGGCTTACTTCACTCTGTATAATCGGCTCCAGTTTCATCCATCTCATTAGTACTGATTCAAATTTATTCTTTTTAATGGCTGAGTAATACTCCATTGTCTATATGTACCACAGCTTTCTTATCCATTCATCTGCTGATGGACATCTAGGTTGTTTCCATGTCCTGGCTATTATAAACAGTGCTGCAATGAACAATGGGGTACATGTGTCTCTTTCAATTCTGGTTTCCTCAGTGTGTATGCCCAGCAGTGGGATTGCTCGGTGATATGGTTTTCTATTTGCAATTTTTTAAGGAATCTCCACACTGTTTTCCATGGTGGTTGTACTAGTTTGCATTCCCACCAACAGTGTAAGAGGGTTCCTTTCTCTCCACACCCTCTCCAACATTTATTGCTTGCAGACTTTCAGATTGTAGCCATTCTAACTGGTGTGAAATGGTACCTCATTGTGGTTTTGATTTGCATTTCTCTGATAATGAGTGATGTTGAGCATCTTTTCATGTGTTTGTTAGCCATCCGTATGTCTTCTTTGGAGAAATGTCTATTTAGTTCTTTGGCCCATTTTTTGATTGGGTCGTTTATTTTTCTGGAGTTGAGCTGCATAAGCTGCTTGTATATTTTTGAGATTAGTTGTTTGTCAGTTGCTTCATTTGCTATTATTTTCTCCCATTCCGAAGGCTGTCTTTTCACCTTGCTTATAGTTTCCTTTGTTGTGCAGAAGCTTTTAATTTTAATTAGATCCCATTTGTTTATTTTTGCTTTTATTTCTAGTATTCTGGGAGGTGGATCATAGAGGATCCTGCTGTGATTTATGTCAGAGAGTGTTTTGCCTATGTTCTCCTCTAGAAGTTTTATAGTTTCTGTTCTTAGTTTAGGTCTTTAATCCATTTTGAGTTTATTTTTGTGTGTGGTGTTAGAAAGTGATCTAGTTTTATTCTTTTACAAGTGGTTGACCAGTTTTCCCAGCACCACTTGTTAAAGAAAAGGTAAAATAGAAGATGGTAGAGGAGTAGGACAGGGAGACCACTTTCTCCCTCACAAATTCATCAAAAGAACATTCAACGCTGAGTAAATTCCACAAAACAACTTCAGTATCTTTTTAAATGAGTCAGTTCTTCACATCAGGTGGCCAAAGTATTGGAGCTTCAGCTTCAGCATAAGTCCTTCCAGTGAGTATTCAGGACTGATTTCCTTTTGAATGGACTGATTTCCTTTTGGTTGGACCTCCTTGCAGTCCAAGGGACTCTCAAGAGTCTTCTCCAACACCACAGTTCAAAAGCATCAATTCTTTGGTGCTCAGCTTTCTTTATACCCCAATTCTCACATCCATATATGACTACTGGAAAAACCATAGCTTTGACTAGACAGAACTTTGTTGGTAAAAGTAGGTCTTTGCTTTTTAATATGCTGTCTAGGTTGTCATAGCTTTTATTCCAAGGAGTAAGCGTCTTTTAATTTCATGGCTGTAGTCACCATCTACAGTGATTTTGGAGGCCCCTCCCACCAAAAAAAATGTCTGTCACTGTTTCTATTGTCTTCCCATCTATTTGTCATGAAGTGATGGGACTGGATGCCATGATCTTAGTTTTTTGAATGTTGAATTTTAAGCCAGCTTTTTCACTCTCCTTTTTCACGTTCATCAAGAGGCTCTTTAGGGGACTTCCCTGGCAGTCCAGTGCCTAAGAATTGGCCTTCCAATGCAGGAGACGTGGGTTTGATCCCTGGCTGGGGAACTAAAATCCCACATGCTGCTGAGCAACCAAACCTGCGTGCTACAACCAAGACCCAGTGCAGTCTAAATAAATAAAGTTAAAAAAAAAAGAGGCTCTTTAGTTCTTTGCTTTCTGCCATAAGGGTGGTGTCATCTGCATATCTGAGGTTGTTGATATTTTCCCGGCAATCTTGATTCCAGCATGTGCTTCATCCAGCCTGGCATTTCACATGATGTACTCTGCATATAAGTTAAATAAGCAGGGTGATGATATATAGCCTTGATGGCTCCTTTCTTGATTTGGAACCAGTCTGTTGTTCCATGTCCAGTTCTAACTGTTGCTTCCTGACCTGCATATACATTTCTCAGGAGGCAGGTCAGGTGGTCTGGTATTCCCATCTCTTGAAGAATTTTCCAGTTTGTTGTGAGCCACACAGTCAAATGCTTTGGCGTAGTCAATAAAGCAGAAGTAGATGTTTTTCTGGATTCTGGATTACTAACAAAACCTTAGTAATGCTTTATGGATCACTGTTACTTTTTATATGTACAAATAATATACATATGTACCATTACAGTTTACTTTTAATTTATGCAAATTTCTGGTTGCTTTTAAATGTTTTTATACCAGTGGAATCTCATGCAAATAATGCATTATAAACATTTTAAGAGCATGATTTACCAAGATTTATGGTGGGAGGTTAACACTGTAATAAACCGAGCGGTTCCCTAATACTTGCTACTGGGAAACAGGACAGAGGATCCTGGCGGGCTTTAGTCCATGGGGTCACAAAGAGTCAGACAGGGGTTGACTATGGAATGAAGGGCTGCTATGGAAAGAAAGAAACACTTTAAAGTTGAAAGGATGGTTGGAATTCCTGTGATGCAGTCACTTTTGTATAAATAGAAAGAAGAATGGGAATTAATGCTAGTGGGAGTCATATGAGTTAGTATTTTTTTGCCCCATCCAGCAGAGCCCCAGGTTTCAGTGCTTTGACTGTGAATATAGAAGCTGAGGGCTTTAGGGCATGCAGATGAGTAACCTATACAGGTTGTATTGTTAATTTTCCCTCAGTGTTGAAATAGGGAAGAATGACTTTTATCCAGTCAAATACAGGTAATGTTAATAACTTGATCAGAATTTAAGGAGATTAAATGTCAGAGTTAGGGCTCTGCTGGTAAATATCATTTATGGAAGGCAGGAGAATAGACAGTTGTATATAGCCTTGCGGCTTTTGCCATTCTATAAGTAGTAAAATGTGATTTATTATTCTGTACTCTGTCATGTATTACTCAAGAGGCACAAAGAAATGATGACTTAGAAATCCTGCATAAAAATGAACTCAGAAGCTCATGTTTTCTGGATGCAAAAGAGATTATAAGCAGGCTCTGACACCTATTTTAGTTTATGACTTACTGATCTATAAAGAAAATAACTTGTAAAACCCAAATTAAGCAGGAATAGGGATGGTTTCCTAGTAATAAAAGCCAGCTCTGCTCGTTTCTTTTAATATGTCGACTAAAAAGATGCACAGTGTGAGAGCTGCAAGTTAAGTTTGATTTGGGGCAAAATGAGGACTGCAGCCTGGGAGACAACACCTCAGATAGGTCTCAGAGACTGCTCCAAAGAGGCCATGGGGCAAAGTCAGTATATAAGATTTTGATGAAAAGGGAGTTCAGTGCAATCAAGCACTCACTTCCAAAAGGTTTTCTGCTATTCATGAGGAGCTGATATCACCATGAAGGGATTTCGTGCTTTTCTAGATACGAGGAGATGCGAGAATTGGGGTCATGAAATCAGCTCCTGAAAATATCTAACTATCTAAAGACCTGTCCACCAGTTTCCCTGGAGCCTCACTCTCCACCCTGAATTCCCCTCAGTGGCTGTTGAAGGTCTGCAGCTGCAGCAGCACAGGGTTCAATGTCCTCAGAGGCAGATGGCAAACGCCACAAGCACCAATTTGTAGTTGACAAATAGTAATATTATACCAGTAAAATGTAGAAGTTAACATGTTTGTCCTTTGAAAATTTGAAGAAGACTTATTTCATTGGGTCTGGAGAAATTCAAAGGGCTTCCCTGGTGGCTCAGACCATAAAGAATCGGTCTGCAATGGAGGAGGCCTGGGTTTGATCCCTGAGTCAGGAAGATCCCCTGGAGAAGGGAATGGTGACCCACTGCAGTATTCTTGCCTGGAGAATTCCATGAACAGAGGAACCTGGTGGGCTAAGTCCATGAGGTCCCAAAGAGTTGAACATGACTGAGTGACAAATATTTTCACTTTCACTGAGGAATTCAAATTTGTTACAAACTATTTCATTCCAGTTTTAAGAATGAAAATATTTAAGATTGTGATTTTCTCTGAGATGAGAATTCAAGATTGGATTCATACAGGCGCTTTCAAGAAGAAAAGAGGTCAGGTTGGTTGAAGGCTGCAGTTTCTGCCTTGAGCTGTTAGATCACTCTCATTTGGAGTTTTCAACAGACTTTTTCAACCAGGTGAATTTTTTAATATAGCCTTCCATTCTTCAGGAAGTCATTTATGCCAGTTTCCTTCTTCTATCACTTTATTTCTGGTAAGTGTTTTTGAAAAATCTCTTTGTACAGGCAGACCTGGAAGATATTGCCAGTTTGGTTCCAGACCACCCAATAAAGTGAATACCACAATAAAGCAATTCTTACCAACTTTTTAGTGTCCCAGGGCAAATAAAACTTATGTTTATGCATGTATACACTACTGTGTGTAAATAGATAGCTAGTGGGAAGCTGCACAGTACAGGAAGCTCAGCTCCGTGTTCTGTGGTGACCTAGAAGGGGAGGATGAGGGTGGGATCGGGATGCTTGTATACACATAGCTGATTCACTTCGTTCTACAGCAGAAACTAACACAACATTTTAAAGTAAATATACCCCAGTTTATGTCTATAGTACGGTATAGTCTGTTAAGTGTGCAATAGCATTGTGTCTGAGAAAGCATTGTACGTACCTTAATTAAAAAACACTTTGTTGCTAAAAATGCTAACCATCATCTGACAATGCCGGATTGCAACAAGCCTTCAATTTGTTAGAAACACAGTATCTGGGAAGTGCAGTGAAGCAAATCACAGTTGAATAAGGTATGCCTGTATATTTGAAGATTCATATAAACTTACATCTACTCTTCTTTTTCCCAGGCTAATAACTCTAATTCCTACACACTTGTCTTTGATTTTTTTTTTGATTTCTAAATGATCTAATAAAAACATTGTGCAATTGTAGGACTACAAAAATGTATAATATTTTCTGTCACTATATATATTTTTCAATGCCAGACTTGAGAATTTTAGGACTGGAACATTTTGCGTGGTCTTTGGAATCTGGAGAAAGCCAGATCACAGGAAAACAGTATTCACTGTTTTCTTTTAAAAGCCAGATGTGACCTGGACAAGTTAATAGTTTGTTAGATTTTGCACCTAAATTGTCATCAGCTTGTTGAGCCAAAGGTTTATATATATATGTGTGTGTCTAGGAATAGAGTTTTTATGTAACAGATGAGAAAGAAGAAAAGAATGGATGTTCTTAGATTAGTAGGCATTCAGGTGGCGGGGGAAGAATGCATTGTCATAGTTTTCTCTGTAGAGATATGTGTTGGTAAGTGCCTGTTTTTTTTTTTTTTTGGTACTTGTTGATAATACTACTGAAATACTGCTTTACTTTATTCAGGCATTCTTTGTAACCTTAGTAACTAGCCCCTTAATTTAGATTGTATTCATTTTGACCTAAAAATAAATGATCTATATTTGCATAGCTTTCTCAGGGCTCATTTTTAGCATGTTATGTGTTATAAAAGGTGTTTTAAAGTGGGTTATATGCATTTTGGTAGGGGAAAAAGCATCATGAGAGGATTATTTGAACAATACATTCATACATGGTCTTACACACACCGAGAGTCCCTTGGACAATCTATATGTAGTTTATAGAAGATAGACAATACCACCTACCCTAAGCTGGTTCTGCCCATATATTTGCAAGTGTGTTGACTTGTATCAAATATTAGATTGTTTTTCAGTTGTGTCAGACTCTTTGTGACCCCATGGACTGCAACATGCCAGACATCCCTGTCCTTCACCATCTCCCAGAGCTTGCTCAAACTCATGTCCGTTGCGTCAGTGATGCCACTCAACCATCTCATCCTCTGTTCCCTTCTCCTCCTGCCTTCAATCTTTCCCAGCTGTAGTGTCTTTTCCAATGGGTCAGCTCTTATACCAAGTTTATATACCAAGCAGAGTTGCAGGACAAGTCGTGGATTAATTTCCACTTAGAATATTAAAATCTGAATATTAAGGTCCTCAGTCAGTGAGAAAACCTACATAAGAGTGTGCCAGACACTACTTTAGGTGCTGGGGGACAGAGCTCTGAAGAGGCAAGCTGGGTTCCTGCCTACAAGGTATAGTAGGAATGATGGGGGTGGAGGTAGCATATCTGGTTATGGGAAGACCAGTTCTAGATGCAAACATTGGCGATCTTAGTGTCAATGCTGTTTGCTGCAGCCAAGTCAGTCTTACTTGGAAGAACATGAGTATGTAGTTTCTTGGGAATATTTGCTCAATGAAGCCAGGGAGGTCTTTTCAAAATGGCAGTTCTCTAGTCCAAGCACTGCAGTGTCTTCCACTGCTTTTAGGAAGAAGACTTAATTTCTCAATGTGACTCCCCAAACCCTTGTCATCTGATGCTCTCCACTGCCAGCACATTGACCAGAAGTCAGGCTTCCTCCAGGACTCAACATGCTCTCTTCTCTGCTTGCCCCCCACCCAACAAATGACCTCCTGGGCATCCTTCACATTTCAGCCCAGGTTTCATGCTTTTGGGAAGCTTGCCTTGATCTCTTTGTCAAGGTCAGGCCCTCTTTCTTCCCACTTCTGATGTCTTTGGGCTGCACTTGTAAGGGTTGTCTTAATTCAACTTAGTGGAAAAAAATAGGTGGTGGTGGTTAAATTTACAAAATGTGTAGAATGAGTTAACTATTTAATCATGGAAAGAGAGAAGTAGTAGGTTGAGGATATGTTTAGAATGCAACAGTTTACCATAGAAAAAATTGCTTTTTGCCAGGAATATTTTCTTCTGAGTGATGGTGTACTTGATGAATAATTGGAAGCCTGTCAGCAATTTGGAAATAATCTCATATAGAGTATTGACTGAGGGTTCTATCAATGAAAAGATTATATAATTAACTTTTGATTTATTAAGACAGACATGTAAAGCCTATACTTTTACAAATGAGTTTCCTTGTGACATTTACCTCTCATTCTATCAGATAAAATTTGAGTATTAGTTTCTACTTTTGTAGTCATCGATGTAATGAATATTGGTTGTCATAAAGGGAGTACTTTATGACAGTAAAAGGTCAGTACTTCCACTGACCTTTTACGGTCCTAGATTACCTTCTAAATAAACAATTAAGGCTTGTGTAATTCTATTATCATGTGTTTCTCACTGTACTTCTCCCTTCCTCTGTTCTTTTTCTTCATTCTTTTCTGTCTGTGTTGTCTTTTTCAATTAAATATGTGGAAGATGAGCAGAAGACCAATATATATTGAAGTATATGGTACACATATTCTGATACTGGAGGTGTGAGTAAATGTTAAAAGTCCCCATGGCTACCTGGAATCTCAAGTTTCTTCTTAATTAATGTTTTTCATCAGTTTTCTCTGAGAGTTTTACACATATGAGTACACACACAATATTATATGCTTATCTTTATAGACATGTAGATAACATTTATAGCATGTCTGGAGATTGGATAGTATACATTATACATGAGTATGCTTTTTTTTTTTTTGACCATGCTGTGCATGGTATGTGGGATCTTAGTTCCCTGATCAGAGATCAAACCTGGGATCCCTGCAGTGGAAGCACAGAGTCCTAATAACCACTGGACCACCAGCGAAGTCCCCAGTGTGCTTTTTCCCCCCTAATTTCACTTAACGAAGCATTACAACTCATTTTGTTTCTGTACACCTGCAGTATTTTTCCTTCCTCTTCTCTATAAATTACCTTTGAAGTTCAAAATACTTTCAAGTCCACCTTAAAATTCTCATGGAAGCCTTTCCAGAATGACCAGCTACATATATTTGAAATGTCTGTCATAGCATCCTCATGCGTCACCTCTTAAAATGTGTGTGTTCATTTCCCTCAAAATGGAGTAAAATCCCAGCGGACATTACTCTCTACCCCCACTCCATGTCTTATATAAATTTGGAGGTTTTAGCGACTCAAAACTAACACTCCCTTTCCTTTGCTTCCATAGTTTCAGACCAAATGAGAAACAGTATAGAGAAACAGATAAACGGAGATTAAAGTGACAAATGGAGATTAAAGCTGATTGTAAATCTGCATTTAGATCTCAGGTCAAAAGGGCTTGCTGCCAATTCCCAGCAGAATTTAACAGACTTGCCCCTGTCGTTAATGGCACATCTGGACGACTGGAGGCCTCTGCTGTTTTTTCCCTCTGGGCAGAACGCTGAACAGAAAGCAGATTCATTCAAGGGAAAGGCGAGAGTTTGCTCTGTAAGCTGGGTTCCTTGTCCATCCGCCACCAGTGGTGACAATACCTCCTCCTTCCCTGGGTAGTTGTGCCCGTGGGGTCAAGAGATGCCTGGAGTCTGAACGCGTTAATGCTACAGGGGAGAGACTGGTACTTACACTGTAGACTTTGAATCGCTCTATGTTATCTTCTGTTTTACTCAATTTTTAACTCTGTGAAATTGATTTAATGATCAATTTGGTGTGTCTGTCTCACCTGCTCTCCCCTAAGACAATGAAGGTATTGTCTGGAAAACACTGATTGAGAACTTTCTCCTTCCGAAACAGCTAGGGCTTAAGGTAAAAGCATTTAGAAACTTTTGATATAAACATTGCAATCCAGATAATTCCTAAAGCCATTGACAAAATGGAAGCTTGTGCATCAAATATAGCTTCAGAAAGAAAGAAGAAAGTGAAGTCGCTTAGTCGAGTCCGACTCTTTGCGACCCCATGGACTGTAGCCCACCAGGCTCCTCTGTCAATGGGATTCTAAACTCTGACACAGGGATCTGAAAGTGAAGCATATGACTACAAATTGATCAATACAAGTAAGCAATGTAATCATGGTTAGAATTAGTAATGCAGTTATTTCTAATTTTGGTATAACAATTTCCTATGTTTTCAGAGTGCTTTAACATACAAATATTGCCTCCCCAATTAGAGTCTTATCTAAGACTGCATAAAAGACTATGGGAAAATGTTGTATAGGGAATTAATGAGATTTTGGGGTTAGACACTGGGGAAATTTAATCACAAGATCACATATTCACAGATTTTGTTGTCTGTTCAAACCTTCCAAATTTAAGCACTTAATCAGGCAAAATATTGAGGAATATTACACGTCCTGCTTTCCAACTGCAAGCCTCTTCTGATTAGAGACTAACCTGTCTGCCAACTCTGACATGTTGCAAACAGATGCAGTAATACATTGAAACTCTTTTCATCTCATCAGGGGAAAGACTGTTTTAAAGTTCCTAATGGTTATTTTTCTAAAAATGGTTCATTTAAGACCTTAATTGGGTACATGAAATGGTTTCTTCTGTCATTGATCCTGGTACATGCACATTTGCAACATGTACCCAAGGATCCTTTTGTTTTAAACATTACACGATTTTATGAGGCATAGAAATGAGAAGAGAGCTTCATTTTTTAGAAACTCTGACTAGAGAGCAAAGAGGAAGTCAACAGACCTCTACCATGATACAAGTGGGAACACAGGTTTCAGTTGGTATATTAGTTTGCTAAGGCTTCTACTGTAAAATACCCGAGTGGTTGGTGTATGCAGCAGAATTGTGTTTGCTCACTGTTCTGGAGGCTGAAGTTCATGATCAAGTCTGTTCTGGGCAGATTGGTTTCTTCTAAGCGTCTCTCCTTGGCTTGCAGAGGGCCACCTTCTTGCTGTGTCCTCGCGTGGCCTTTTTTTCCTGTGTGCACGCATCCTTGGTGTCTCTCTGTGTGTCCATTTCCTCTACTAAGGACACCTTTCATATCAGATCAGGGCCCACCTACTGGCCACATTTTTGCTTAATCACCTTTCTAAAGGACTTGTCTCCAAATCCGGTCACATTCTGAGGTCCTAGGAGGGGTTAGAGCTTTAACACATGAGTTTTTCTGGGAGAGGAACAATACGGCCCATAACAGATAGGAACATTTTTAAGTACTTTATAATGACCAAGGTGAAAACATTTATTTTTAGCCAAGCAAGAGCCAAGGATGGTCTGGGAAGATGACAAAGTAAGTCTTTAAGTTTCTTCCTGACACCAGAGGTAACTATGCGTAAGCTTTCTCATTTTGGGTGGTAAAAGTCAAATAAACTAACTGGGATCCTTTTTACCATTGATGTATGAGACTGTTATACCCTGAGCTTAGTCAAGAGCTTACAACTTAAAAAATGCGTGAAGCTTTGGCTTAGTTTATGGATCTTCTGGCGTTTAGGCCTTGAATTCAGGGAGTATGCAGTGTGCATACGCACATTCGGGCTTATGCATACGTTGGGGGTTGGTCATGGAGAAGGAGGTGTCAAGATGAGCCTCCCTAGAATGGATGGAGGAAGAAAACTCTGGTCATGGAAATGCCTGATGCCAAGGCTCCTCTGAAGGGTCATAGATGGAGTGGCAGTGGCCACTCATGGAGCTCGGGGCTTGTTGCCAGCTGCTGCATCTTCCGTGGGAGAAGCTGGGATGTGGAGCGCGAGGGCTAATGAAAGCCTCCCTGCATGGATGAGGCCATCGTATAATGGCAGTGTCCACTCTGAGACTTCTTGGACAAGATTGTTCTTGTGCCTTTCCAGCTTATCATTTTTCCGGCCAGCCTCCCAGGTAGTTTTCAATGAAGACTTTCTATTTTATGTCCCTTATACTCTGCTTCATACAAGTCACATCCACATTTCAGCATTTTTAAGGAAAAGGATGATAGTCAATGCTTCTAAAATACTTATAACCATGCTCACTACATGGTTCTGTGAAGAGAAGAGAAACTGAGGGAGGGAAAATTTCCCCCAAAAGTCTCTTCCTGTGACATAGCCTGTAACCTTATACTGTATGCAACCCTATATAGACTCTAGTTACATAATTTTGGGTTAATAGTTGAGTTATGATCCTTTGCAAAGGTTGTCCTGTAATTTTACTGTAAGCAAGGGAATTCCCAAATAAAACATAGTAACGCAGTGACAAGAAGGCCTGGTTTTAGTGCTGGTTTTACAAGCAATAGCCTGGTGACAGTTACCACCAAGTTGCTTCATCTCCCTCTGTCTCAGCATCTCATCTATAAAATGATGAAGATAGTATCTGCCAGCCTCATTAACAGTTGTAAGGATCAAGTGAATAACATCAAGGAAAGTGCTTTATAAACTGTCAGGCACTATACAAATAGCAATGATCTATGCTGGTAGAGAATTGTGAAATTATGCTGGAGGCATTAGAAGCTTATAATAAATGCTTTTTACTTTTCAAAAATCTTGTCTATTTAGGCTAAACCAAGGTGTCTTTATTATAATTCAGTTCCTTCATATTCCAGTCTGAGCTTGAACTTGAAATGTTCAGAGATTCCTAGAACATAAATAAATTCTAGCCATACTGTGGAAACATATATTGACAAAGACTATGGTTATTTTTTTTTTTTTTAATATTTACTTATTGGATTGTCTTTCACCTTATTTTAAGGAATAATTGTTCAACTGTGGTTTCTGGAAAACTTTTCGTAAGTTTTTGTATATATCTTTCCAAAGTACTATAAGCTTCCAAAAGTCAGGAATCTTTTATCTCTTCTGTTTTTCTTTCCCCAGCCATTGGTAAGCTCAGTGCCTGGCATTCAATAGAAGCTTGTAGAAGAAATTTGGAATAGGAAAAGTTTCTTTTATTCACATTAAGGGTTTTCATGTTTGTGTTTCTAACATAATATTAGAGTTTAGCCCCTCCATGCTGTGCTCTTCACTTTTTAATCACTACTTATTTTGAAAATAAGTTTATATTGTGTTCCAGTGAATTAAATCTTTTCTTTCAGCACTGTAGTTCCTGGGTAGAGTATATTGATATTGTAATAATGCTGTTTCCAACAGTTAGGAAGTTTCATAATGATTCAGTTTCACTGTATGAGTTGAATAGAGACATGTTTTTCAAAAAATGTTTAATTTAAATTGTAGTTTCAATCACATAACATTACATTTTCCATCTTAAACATTTTTAAAGTGTATAGCTCAGTAGCATTAGGTATATGCACATAGTCGTTCAATAGACTGCTAGAATGTTTTCATCTCGTAAAACTCAAATTCTATGCCTGTTAAACACTAGTTATCCCTCCTTTTTACGTTCTGCTTTTGTGATTTTGACTACTTCAGATACTTCATGACAAATATTTTAAAAAAGATATATTGATATATTAGCATTTTTTTTTTTTTTTGGCCATACTGTGAGGCATGTGGGATCTTAGTCTCCCAGCCAGGTATTGAACCTGCACTCCCTGCAGTGGAAGCTCAGAGTCTTAACCAATGGACTATCAGGGAAGTCCTTGATACATCAGTTTTTATTTCTGCTTTTGCTTATGTCAGTTAGAGTAATATATGAAATCTGCTGCTGCTGCTAAGTCACTTCAGTCGTGTCTGACTCTGTGTGACCCCATAGACAGCAGCCCACCAGGCTCCCCCGTCCCTGGGATTCTCCAGGCAAGAACACTGGAGTGGGTTGCCATTTCCTTCTCCAATGCATGAAAGGGAAAAGTGAAACTGAAGTCGCTCAGTCGTGTCTGACGCTCAGCGACTCCATGGACTGCAGCCTTCCAAGCTCCTCTGTCCATGGGATTTTCCAGGCAAGAGTACTGGAGTGGGGTGCCATTGCCTTCTCTGGGTCATGTAATATTAAGTAACATTTTAATTTTGATTTCTACACAACCAAATGAAAACATTTTCTATAATTTGTAAAGCAGTAGATACTTCTCTGAATCAAGCTAGGTTTAAGTAAGAAAAGAAGTAATATATTTTTTAAAAGTGCTTGTTACTAAAGATTGACTTTAATTTTAAAACCCTTTCTTTTCTAAGATGATTGTAGAAACCTTGTTTTCACTTTTGTGGAGAAGAATGGTCTCCCTGCAATAGTGGTTCTAAAACTCAAGCATGTATCAGAATCACCTGGAGAGCTTCTTGATCCAGAATGCTGGGCCAAAGCTCCAGAGCTGCTGACTCAGTATGTTAAGAGAGATACTTGAGGATCTGTCTTGTTAACAAGTTTCCTGGTGATGCTGATGATGCTCTGGACCCGAGGACCACATTTTGAGAACTATTGATCTGGAGCAAAAGTTTCTAAGATACTTTTTAAAGTAGTTGATCGTGGTTTAGTCACTATGTCACGTCCGACTCTTGTGACCCCATGGACTTAGCCCACCAGGCTCCTCTGTCCAGAGGATTTCCCAGATAAGAATACTGGATTGGGTTGCCATTTCCTTCTCCAGGGGATCTTCCCAACTCGGGAACTGAATCCAGGTCACCTACATTGTAGGTGGATTCATTGCCGACTGAGCTTTGAGTAGAGGGGGTTTTCTAAGACCTATCCAGTGGGCTTAGAAGTCATCTTTTTAGGGAGTCCTTGTTCCCTTTGCACATGAAAGGCTCCTTATTATATTGCCATGCAGTAGCCTCTTTAATCTGCTTTCCTTTATTTCCTAAAATTTCCTCAGTTCATTTGATTACAGAGCCATCTTTTAATTACATCTAAACATTACCTTTTTAGGGACACTCATATTTAGTTGTGTAACTTGAAAACTGCTTTTTAGAATAAAGAATGAGCCAAGTATAAGGTTTCAATGTGTGACTGAGAGTATAGGGGTATAAAATTCACCGTGAGGCAGGACAGTGAGTTATTCATAAGGTCCGTCTAGTCAAGGCTATGGTTTTTCCTGTAGTCATGTATGGATGTGAGAGTTGGACTGTGAAGAAGGCTGAGCGCAGAAGAATTGATGCTTTTGAACTGTGGTGTTGGAGAAGACTCTTGAGAGTCCCTTGGACCTTAAGGAGATCCAACCAGTCCATTCTGAAGGAGATCAACCCTGGGATTTCTTTGGAAGGAATGATGCTAAAACTGAAGCTCCAGTACTTTGGGCACCTTATGTGAAGAGTTGACTCATTGGAAAAGACCCTGATGCTGGGAGGGATTGGGGGCAGGAGGAGAAAGGGACGACCGAGGATGAGATGGCTGGATGGTATCACAGACTCAATGGACGTGAGTCTGAGTGAACTCCGGGAGTTGGTGATGGACAGGGAGGCCTGGCGTGCTGCGATTCATGGGGTCGCAAAGAGTCGGACACGACTGCGCGACTGAACTGAACTGAACTGAACTTATCTTTACAATGATTTACCTCTATTTCCTAGTGTAGAGAGGAGAAGAAAGAATTTGCTAAATTAGTGCTTTGTTCGGAGAAGGCAATGGCACCCCACTCCAGTATTCCTGCCTGGAAACTCCCGTGGACGGAGGAGCCTGGTAGGCTGCAGTCCATGGGGTCACTGAGAGTTGGACACGACTCAGTGACTTCACTTTCACTTCTCACTTTCATGCACTGGAGAAGGAAATGGCAACCCACTCCAGTGTTCTTGCCTGGAGAATCCCAGGGATGGCGGAGCCTGGTGGGCTGCCGTCTATGGGGTCGCACAGAGTCGGACAGGACTGAAGCGACTTAGCAGCAGCAGCAGCAGTGCTTTGTTTCTTTAGAGATAGTAAATAAAGGAAATAAAAAACTTTTGTTTCCTGTATTCCAATGTTTGAGGTTTGTAACTGAAAAGTTCTATCATTAAGAGTATCTTAAATGAATTGTTTGACTTTGATTATGATCTGTGGTCAATTTCACAATGATAGACACACACAAATTGGCTGAATGTATGAATATTGACGCAAATGCCTAGCCTGACTGGAAGAATTGAGAGGCATAATGATATCTGCTTGAGTCTGAAATGCACCAGGTGGCCTGCGTTGGAGGTGGTGCTAAGTCAGGGATTAAAAGCATCCCGTGGTTATCCTGTGATTCACCTAAATGCGTCTTTTCACCCCTGTGTCTGGGGTGAGACTTCTTCACATGGTTATCATCCTCCAGAGTCCTCAGACTGTCAGGCAGAAGGATCAGAACAAAGCTCTGTCTCCAGGAAGTGTAAAGAAAGTCGCCCACTTCCTGTTCCTGCTGCCAAGAGCAGGCCTGGACCAATGTTATTCCTTAGGTAAACTTAGCATCACAGACATCCCATTCCTTGTATGCATGTGATAATCTCCTGTCTGTGGGTTTATTTTTTAAACATCTTTTGTTGTTCTTTATCTGGGACAAAATAATGGAACTGGCCCAGAGCTCTAAGAATTCCTACAAAGACGCAAAATAAACAAAATGAACAGTGACACCTAACATGACATGTTGGTTATCCCCCCATGTTTCTCTTTTTGAATTTACACATCCCACGTGGATGAATGGTATACATGGGTAGGCACAAAATATATACTGAAATATATACTGAAATAAAATATATGTAATATATGTGGTACTAGAGATAAAGAAGCTGCTTGCCAATATAAGAGACATAAGAGATGAGGGTTTGATCCTTGGGTTGAGAAGTTTCCCTGGAGGAGGGCAGGGCAACCAATTCCAGTATTTTTGCCTGGAGAATCCCATGGACAGAGGAGCCTGGCAGGCTACAGTTATAGAGTTGCAAAGAGTCAGACACGACTGAAGTGACTTAGCATGTAGGCACATTATACATGTAGTATTAATATTTTTATATTGTGCTGAAAGTCTAACATGATAATAACCCATTCATTACTGCCAACCAGGTGGGCTCTGTTCAGGAATGCCCAGCAAAGTGTGCTTTACACATGTGACCAAGCAAATTCTCTCAGACAGATGTCATGACCCTCATTTTACACAGAAGGAGATCCAGAAAGACTGCATAACCTGTCCACGGTCAGAACAGATTTTCAACCAGCATTTGGTCTTCAAATTCCACATCACATTTCCACATACTAGGTAGAAAGAAGGCCAGAATACAGAAGCCTAGCATGGGGCTTATCTGGAAAAGAGATTGATGTTTTGAAAGCAGAGAAAAGGTTCCTCTCTAGTTGAAAGGAATTACTAAAAAATATAAGAAACAACCCTAAATAATTAGTTGTAATAGCTCAGTGTTAAATCTCACCGTACTAACTGCTGATGGTAATTTGTCAAGAAAGCACTTTAAATGAAAAATCTTCAATATTCACCTCTTTTGAAACCACTGACTTAGAAAATCATGCTCTTCAGTATATAGACTACAAAAAAAAAAAAGATATGAACACTGAATTGAATTTATTCTGTATTTATTTGTTGATGCCAATGCCATCATGATACCTGTAAACTTTATAAAGGGCTTCCCTGATAGCTCAGTTGATAAAGAATCCCCCTGCAATGCAGGAGACCCTGGTTCGATTCTTGGGTGGGAAGATCTGCTGGGGAAGGGAAAAAGCTACTCACTCCAGTCTTCTTGGTAACAAATGTGATTTTCTAAGTGGCTATCAATTCACCCAAGTGGCTAGCTTGCTTCTGTCGTTGTTCAGTTGCCCCATTGTGTCCGACTCTTTGTGACCCCATGGACTGCAGCATGCCAGGCCTCCCTGTCCTTTACCATTTCCTACAAGTTACTTAAAGTTCACTTCATCCTTTGGAGACCAGCCTTTTTTGCCCCTCTCTTTTTCTCACCACAAAAAAGGGGAAGCATCGACTATCATTTCTTGGGGACCCAAGTGATTCTTCAGTCATCACTCCTCAAGGCAGCTCCTGTGGGTTGGACAAAACGTTGACCCTTTTGTATAGCAGTGACTCTAGACAGTGGTTGGGGGAAGTCTGCCCGTGGAAAGAAAACAGAACAGTGTCAGTGGTCCATGTTTAGGCCTCACTGTGTCCCCAGTCTTCTCATGTCCTGTAGGCTCTCCTGTTGTGTATGACTGTGGTCTTTTCCCCAGGTTTATACTTCCATTTGAAAGTGCAAGCAATTCAGTGGCTTTCATCTGATGTGACTGACTGTTCTTCAGGCGTTAGCTTACTCCACATCAGTTAATGAGCTCTCTTGTTCGCTGCAGTGGAACCAATTCTAAATTTCCTCTGTGGCTTTCTTCACTTTGCCTGGCAAGTGTAATGACATTGTGGGATTAGTCTGTGGTTTCTCGTGGTGGGTACTGGGTGGAAAGGTAGAAAGGTGGGTTATATAGAGCCAATCTAGCTCATTTTTATACACTGGTATATACTGCAAGGAGATCCAACCAGTCCATTCTGAAAGAGATCAGCCCTGGGATTTCTTTGGAAGGAATGATGCTAAAGCTGAAACTCCAGTACTTTGGCCACCTCATGCGAAGAGCTGACTCATTGGAAAAGACTCTAATGCTGAGAGGGATTGGGGGCAGGAGGAGAAGGGGATGACAGAGGATGAGATGGCTGGATGGCATCACTGACTCGATGGACGTAGTCTGAGTGAACTCCGGGAGTTGGTGATGGACAGGGAGGCCTGGCGTGCTGCAATTCATTGGGTTGCAGAGAGTCAGACACGACTGAGCGACTGAACTGAACTGTTATGTACAAAAACAGTCACCCTGAGTGAAATAGAATTAACAGGAAGTGATAATATTTACTATAAAGTTATTTTTGAATTGAGCCTTTACTCTGAACTTTTTATAACCTCTGATGGTAAAAGTTTAAGATACATTGTTTAATGGGATCAATGTTCAATAAAATGAAGAAGTATTTTTAGATTGTTTTCTCCTAGGACGATCAGATTTTTGAGTTTTTTTTTTGTTTGTTTGTTTTTGTTTTTTTTTGAGGAGGCATGAAAGAAACAAAAGTCCCTACTCAGAATAGGCTTATCTCTTTCCCTCGAGCTAAGGAGATAAAGCCGTGAATATTCTGTGAAAATCATCCTCAGCATAGTGGAGAGGAAAGTTCTTAACTCAGGAGACTATCAGAACCATTTTGGGCGATTTTCAAACCAAAAGCATCATTTTCCATTGTCAGATTCTGATAGCCCTCTGAGACCCTATAGAGAAAGGGGCTGGGAGTGTTCTATGAAAAATTCCTCTTATGGTTCTAATTCCCCATCCCGCCCATCTCAGCTGATCTATTTCATGGTTTAGAGTGAAAAAAGCTTCCAGTCAATTTTGTCTCTAGTCTCTGTCCTTAAATATACTATATGCCCAGTTGTGTCTGACTCCTTGTGACCTTGTGGACTGTAGCCCACCAGGCTCCTCTGTCCATGGGATTTCCCAGGCAAGAATACTGAAGCGGGTTGCCATTGCCTTCTCCAGGAGAGCTTCCCTACCCTGGGACTGAACCTGTGTCCCTGCATCTCCCGCATTGTGGACTCTTTACCACTTGAGCCATTGGGGAAACCCTAATATACTTTGTGTGTATATATATATATATATATATATATATGATACTTAATATAAGTATGTATTTGAACTTGAATATACTGACTAGGGAAATTAATTTTGCTAGACAGAAGAAATAAGTTTCTTTTAAACATTAAAATACTTTATGCAGAAAAATTACCTGCTGCCATTCCTGTATCACTTTCCGCAGAGAAAATAGTTTTAATTTTTTTGGTAATTAACTTTAAAATTTTAGATGTTTTGAATTGATTGCCCCCTATGGTGGAAGAGGCTTTGGTCCTCTGTTTTTTTCTTAACTTTATCTGTCTCTAGCCCCAAACTAGGAAGATTTTTTTGTTATTACTGTTTTGTTTTGCTGGTAGAAAATAAGCTAAAATAGTGAGAACAGTGAGATTTTTGCGATTAAGGAAAACAAAATGTTAAGAAAGGTCACACTGGATGGCCTCAATTTTTTCCAGAAAGTAAAGGATGGGTTAATCTTCCAGGAGTGAGCTGCTGTCATCTGCTATCAGTAATTCATTACAGAGTTTGATAAATAGAAGCACTGATATAGACCAATGGAGAAGGAACAGTTGATACAAACAGATATGATGTGTGGTTTTGTTCAGAAGGATGGAATGTTAATTTTCATGATTTGCAGAGAACAAAAGAAAATAGTAAAAAGCTGGAAGGGAGAAGTCAGTAGTTTAATGCACGTGAGAAATAACGTGTGTGGTCTTTGTTCAGTTCTACTTGATCATGGGTAATCTCAAATGGTAGGTAATAAAGAACTTACAGTTCAGTTCAGTTTAATCGCTCAGTTGTGGCCGACTCTTTGCAACCCCATGGACTGCAGCATGCCAGGCTTTCCTGTCCATCACCAACTCTAGGAGCTTACTCAAACTCATGTCCACTGAGTCAGTGATGCCATCCAACCATCTCATCCTGTCGTTCCCTTCTCCTTCCACCTTCAATCTTTCCCAGCATAAGGGTCTTTGCAAATGAGTCAGTTCTTCACATCAGGTGGCCAAAGAATTGGAGTTTCAGCTTCAGAATCAATCCTGCCAACGAATATTCAGGGCTGGCTGATTTCCTTTAGGATGGACTGGTTGGATCTCCTTGCTATCCAAGGGACTCTCAAGAGCTTCTCCAATGACATAGTTCAAAAGCACCAATTCTTTGGTGCTCAGTTTTCTTTTTAGTCCAACTCTCACATCCATACATGACTACTGGAAAAACCATAGCCTTGACTAGATGGACCTTTGTTGGCAAAGTAATGTCTCTGCTTTTTAATTTGATACTTGATATAACCAACCCAATGGACGTGGGTTTGTGCAAACTCAGGGAGAAAGTGGAGTGCTGCAGTTCATGGGGTCAGAAAGAACTGGACATGACTTAGGGACTGAACAACAATATGTCTTCATGTCTTGGCTAGTGGCTTGGTGGTGAAGAACCCTGCCAATGCAGGAATCTCAGGGTATGCATTGTTGAATCCCTGAGTTGGGAAGACCTTCTGGAGGAGGAAATGGCAACCCACTCCTTTATTCCTGCCAAGATAATCCTGTGGACAAAGGAGCCTTGTGGACTATTAATCTCTGCGGTTGCAAAGATTTGGACATGACTGAGTGATTGAGCACAGCATATGTCTTCATATATTTGGATAAATATGACTGCTGCTATTACATTTATCCACTTTCTGATATTTCTTTTCATTTGATTAATATTTAATTGGTATTCCTAATGCCTATAACAAATTGGAGGAAGTCTATAGCTCAACAAATAAATTGCAGAAAGCCCACCTGCAATTTCAGATTCCTTTTGGAAGACTTACAAAGTAGACAAAATCTCAGAAATGGATGATCAAGAATTGACAATTGTACATTGATGTTCATATTCTCTGAAGGTAATGCTTTTTGTGTTGAGTGTTCTTCGCTCACTAGCTTTGTGCATTTGAAATAACAAAGTTGAGCTTCTTGCAGATGGCAAATTAAAACATATAGTTTAGTGCTTTTGTTAAGCAAGTAAGTCTGATTTTATGTTTAAAAGGGTATACTTTACAGCGGAAGAAAACAGCAAGACTGTTGAGTTGGAGTCACAGAGTAAGTCCCCCAGGGTACAGTCGCAATGCAGTTAGCAATAATTTTAATTGGACACCCAAACTAAGCCACCTCAAATCATGTGTATGTCTTACAAATAGGGTTTATTATGTCCTTTAAGTTCTTTTAGAGGCTTATGAAGATTTATACCAGTAGTTAGCTGCTTTGTCTGAGCCACAGAGAATATTTAATAGTTTTTATCAGGATTAATGAGCAGAAATGTCTCAACAAATGAAATTCTCTAGTATATTCATTGTAGTCATTTGACATTCTCTTTATTCACTGGCAGTAATGTTAGTAATAGGAGACACTTTTTGATATATGGCCCTGTATTTCATATATTTGTCAGATTTCTAGTGAAATCATTATACAATACATTTGTGTAATTAACACTTTTCTAACCTCAGATTTGTCTAAGAATAATGTAGTAAATGCATAAATCTCATCGCTATTTTAACATATAATGTAATAAAAACATTCACTCCATTTTACTAATAAATACTTGGCAAGTACCTCTTACATGCCAAGTGCTGGAGATGCAAGGCTGAGCAAAACTGAGCTTCGTGGAGCTTATGACATAGAGAAATAAAACACTAATGAAATGAATGTATGAGTATAAATTACAGTAATACTGTCCCAGAGAAGTAGAGGATGGTGCAGTGTCTCTACTGAGGGACATTGTCTGGTCTGGGAAGTGAGGAAAGACTTCCCTGTGAAAGTAAATGTCTGGACTCAGCTGAAGGTTTGAGTAGGTGTTTACTAAAGATGAAATAAGAGGAAATGTTCCAGTGAGAAGGAATAGCAGCTTCTGAGGCTCTGAGGCCTTTTTAAGGAAATAAATGGATTCCATGGATTATATAGGGAGAGATTCAAGACCAGTGGGTCAGGTGAGCTATGTTAAGGATTCGATCTTTATCTTTGGATGGTACATGCTTATTGCAAAGAATTTTGTAACTGTCATAATATACAGGAAAGAAAATTAAGATCACTGATAATCCCATCACCCATAGCCTCTTAACCTTAATTTTTTAGTTAACATTTTATGTATCAATGATACTTCAGTAACCCTAGAAAAAGTTTAAAAGTTATTGATTGAAAAAAAATTCCTTCCAGTTATTTATAGATAAAAATAAATGTGTAAACATTGATTCTTCTTGAACTGGTTAAAGGAGATACAATCCTTATTACTATGCTAATTACTAATATTTAGAATAGGAAATAATTTCATAAGCTAAGCAATGATATTTTTGCATACTGTAGCCTTAGTTTGCAAATAAACTGTAAATTGTGGTTCTGTTTATATCTTTAACATCCTTTGGCTCAGACGGTAAAGCGTCTGCCTGCAATGTGCGAGACCCTGATTCCCTGGGTCAGGAAGATCCCTTGGAGAAGGAAATGGCAACCCATTCCAATACTCTTTCCTGGAAAATTCCATGGACAGAGGAGCCTTGTATGCTACAGTTTATGGGCTCGCAAAGAGTTGGACACGACTGAGTGACTTCACCTCACTTCACTCTGTTGTTAGAAAATCAATATGTATACTTAGTTTTTCCATCAAAAATGAGAAATTATCTTCTGGGGGATGTGTATGTATATAGATGAGGTGTATATGTATGTGTACATGTTTGTGTGTGAACACAAATACAAGCGTGTTTGATGATAAGTAGAGGAAAGGGGCGGAGAAGGCACTGGCACCCCACTCCAGTGCTCTTGCCTGGAAAATCCCATGGACGGAGGAGCCCGGTGGGCTGCAGTCCATGGGGTCGCTGAGAGTTGGACACGACTCAGTGACTTCACTTTGACTTTTCACTTTCATGCATTGGAGAAAGAAATGGCAACCCACTCCAGTGTTCTTGCCTGGAGAATCCCAGGGACTGGGGAGCCTAGTGGGCTGCTGTCTATGGGGTAGCACAGAGTTGGACACGACTGAAGCAACTTAGCAGCAGCAGCAGCAGCAGAGGAAAGGAGAAATAATGACATCCTTTAAAACCCTGATTAAAAAGTTGCAAAGCCTGGGTTGGTTCTTTCTAGGCCATGTCAAAAAGTGTGAAAATTACTACCTTTAAGGACATTTAAAAAATTGTTCAAGTATAGATATATCTCCTTTAGTATTACAGTATGAATGCATACTACATAAATCAAACCTATATGAAAAAGGTAAAAAATGTTAGGGACAACAGGTATGTTTGAAGGTACCAAAAGTTGGCAGCTTGGAGAAGGCAGAAAATTGTACACAGAAGACCCATCAGGGAAGCAGACATAGCCCTAAAAAACGTAGGCTCAGAACACAAAGGCCATCTCAAATCAGTGGTTCTATACACTCAGAGAGGCAGTCCCAACACCATCGGGGGTCGAACAAAGCTCAGAGGATATTGGAATCTTCCAAATCCTGGTCCTCAAGAGGCTGTTCGTGATGTCAGTTACTGATATCTCTTGTAAGTATTTTTTTTCCCTCCCAAATTGGAGAAGGCTGGCCTTCCTTCCCTGCCTTCCGAGCCTATGGGTAGTGGTGGTGAAAGCCGGTTATGCTGATACTTTCTCCCTTTCTTTCTCCCTCCCTGCCTCTCTCCCTCCCTTCCTTCTTTCCTCCTTCCCAATACTTAGTGTTTAGTGATATAAAATAAGCTGAATTATAATTTAATAATATGACCTAGGTAATTAAAAAATCACCATGAGAATGTAAAATAATTCATGAGGCTATTTTGGCCAAAAGTGAGCCAGTGACATAAAAGGCAGAGGCCTTTGCACCCCCCCCGGGGGTGGCGGAGTAGGGGAAACTGATTCAAGGTTGAGGCTGTACCTCCCAGAAAGCCTCCCCGGCTGGCGTCTGTCCTCACCCAGCAAACTAGCCAGCAGCTCTTTCAGCTCTTTTCTCGCTCTTAACAAACCAGTGTGTAAGGAAAGGCCTGGTCATTCATCTGTTACTGAGTATGCGTCTTTTCATCTTGAAGAACATTATCGTCACCTCAACATAATCTAAAGATATGACAGAGGAAATATGGAGTTGAGTAATAATTAGGAATGCGGCACATGTTGCTTATATAAAACACATCAAACTATTTTTCAAATATTAAAAGGTGTAATCAAGTCTGCAACACATTTTGGTTATGATATTTCCTGTAACTTTTACCCCTACCATTATAAGGAAAATGATATCCATATGTTTGATTCACTTGCATAGTTCATTAAAGGGTATATTTAAAGGACTCTGATATCGCTTTGAAAGTTTCTTCTCATTTAAAAATAATACATTTTTTAGGATATGATTTTTTTTGAAAGTTTTCCTATAATTTGAATTTTGTTCAGATATCCCCATGGGAAAAACTCTTCAGTGATGGGAAGTGAATACCATCATCATGATTTGGTCTTAAGCAATCTCTTGAATTTATTGCATTTTATTAAACTATCATTAAGTATCATCAATTTTGATTTTAAGTAAAATTTGCAGAAATGCCTTCCTTCATAAAATGCATCTGTATATTATTTGGAATAAGCTGTTTGGTATCAGAGATTCTCATATGCCCATACTTTGAAGCTGCCAAGTAATACTACTTGTAAAATTGAAATAATTACAAAGGATAATTAGTAGAAACATTTTCAAAATAAGACAGTCACATCATTTGAGGCTGATCCTTCTCAAAAAATATTGAGCAGGAAAAACTCTTTAGAAATCTGTGTACTCTCTCTTCATTTCAAGTGTGGATATTTTTAAGGCTGAAGTAATGTGATCAAATAAACTATGAGCCGTATTCTGTATCAACTGTAATTTAACACATCTGTCCAGAGGAGTAGTGAATAATGAATTGCATTAATCAATCCAGATAAAAGAGATTTAATTAACATTAATATCTCCTCTAAATCTTTAAAAAAAACTTTCTTTTTTGTTTTGCTAATCAAGGGTTCTAATCTAGGGATTCTGTGAAGATGATGAAAGAATATCTTTGGGACAGATTTTATTTCAGACATTTGAGATATTTAGTATATGGATAACATGAAAAATTTCACTGATTTTCCTAAAAAGGGCCTTCATAAAATTTTAAAAGTTAGTATTAACACTATACAATGGCATTTACCTTAAGAATAGTCTTTTATAATAGCGTCTGATATCACACAATTATTTTATATGGATTAAAAATGCTTTGCTGAATTTTAAATGATTGTATATGAAAAATGAAGAATAGACGATTTGATGTCTGATCTCCGATTTCTGTAGGCCCTTTTTTTTTTTTTCCGTGCACAGAAGCTCAGCACTAAATACCTAGCCTGCTAAGGTGATCAATGGTTCCAGAGGTGATTTCCACAAAGTGTGGTTAAACCACCTGACGGACAAATGTTAATCTTCATACAGCCTGTATAGGACAGTCTGTAACCGCAAACCAGTTATGCTGATGAAATAAGCAACAGAAAAGCTGTGTTGCTGGGGACACTATAGTGAGAATCTGAACACGGTCTTCTGACTATTTGGATTTTCTTATTTAAAATAGAAAATAAAAGTGTCAGGGTTAGAGTGATAGTCTTCCCAGATAGTGATGTTATATGATTTTGCTCAGTAGATTCATTTGTACTAAGTTGAAACCCTAGTGTAATGAATACCAGCAGCTTTAATAATGGTCACAGCACAACATCTTCCATACAGAACAACAGGTGACAAGGGGAGGAGCCCTTGCCCAGGCAGCAGAATGCTTGAGTCCCCTTGTATCCCAAGTCATTGAATCTTTATTAACGTCAGTATTCCCATTTGTAAAACGCAGTTAGTAATATCTGCCTTGAAACTCAAACATTGTTTCAAAATATGAGGAAACATTGAAAGATACCATGAATATATAAGAATGTCATTAAACTGATTATTTTTAATACTTTGACAGCCAAATGGTGAGATAAACGTATTTATAAGTATTTTTAGGGAAGGTAATGATCCTTTTTTAGAAATAAAAATGATGTGCACTCTCTGTGTATAGTACATACATATTTATACACCTGAATTACTAACATCTGGATACAGATAAAAATCTGTATCCATATATCTACTTACAGAGACAAAAACCTATATGTATATGGAAAACTACACTCTGTTGATTAAACTTGTATGCAGAATTCTGCTTTTCAATTTAGGTGAGCAGATTCTACAAACAGAGTCCAGGCAGATTTTATTTGGTACTTTCGAGCCATTTCAAATTGATTGAATTCCAATCTATATAAAAGGATTTGTTTATGTGGACAGCTTTCATTGCTTTCAGGATCAAGAGGTGAGCAGCACAGTCTGAAAATAAACATTGAAGTTTCCTTTACATTTTCTGAATCTGTCATTTTGGTTGGTCATGCAACACTGGTATTTCATGGAAAAAAAATAATACCTCTTTTGGGAGATATCATTTGGTGTTGTGTGGACTCACAAAGTAAAGAAACGTTTTCTATTTAGAAGTGTCATCATGTGAAAGTGTACTTAGCAATAAGCTGACTCTAGTAGGGTTTCTGGAGTCAGTACGTGGGTTCATTCATTTTTGTTTCATGGAGTTTGGTCTGGACTCTAAATGAAGTCGGGTGGTCAGTGTAACAGACTTGGCAATCATGCAGAGCCATTTGCCGATTTGATAAGATCCAGGTGCAAATTTGTCAAGTCATCTAAATGCTTCCCCCTAAGAAGGAGTATTTCTATGTGACTTATTTTAAACCACAAAAATGAAAAGGGCAGGCAATGGCTGCTGGATTGAAATCAAAGGAAAGTAACATAAATGAACAAGAGAATTGAGATAGGATCTTGTTCACTCGGCGCCATAAATTAGAAGCTATTTCCACAATCTGTCCAGGAGTTCAGAAATAATCTGCACTGTGCAACCATTAGCTGGTACATTCCTATTTTTCTTTTTAATGGTGAGGGGGAAAATGGAGACAATAAAGCTAGTAAATTGGTTCATTTTAGAGTAATCAAACAATTTGATTGAAATCTCGGTGATACTATCTCTGTGGCTACTCAGGAAATTGTTTACAAATAGTGGTCTATGACTGTCTAATTTTCAAAGCAACATAGATTGGTAGAATCTATTCCCACAACCCGTTGGTGGAATTATCATTGCCCAGTCTGACTAAATGCATTTATACCAGACTTCTGTGCGTAGACATACTACCCACTGCTGTGAAAATTAGTGTAACTTTGATGAGTCATTTGTTCCAACCTTCAACAGAAATAAAACTTCTGGGAACCCACTGATCTCATAACTTTATTGCCATACAGGATATGGTCTTAGATTTATAACTTAGCTGTGAAGGATCGGCTTACTTATGTACATAAAATGTCTTTACGAAAAGTGTGAAGGTTTGCATAAGAGTAGTCTTTATTTTTAAACCATGTATCCAGTAGCATGGTCATAATTATGGACGTATTGATTAATGTTCCGCGATGGTGATTTTTAAAATTCTTTATGCATGTTTTTTTGTGATCTGAAATACTAGTTGTGGCCAACCACTTGAGTAAAGAAACCAATCAAAGCTTTGAGAAAATTATTGAGAACTTTAATTCAATAGAATTTCAACTCTATTGAGAAAATTAATTAGGAACTACTATTTAAAATTAGATACAAGATGGCTGATATGAATGCTAAAAGTATTACATTGATATAGGTTGAAGCCAGTTAGGTTGACAATGGACTCAGGGATTATAAGCTTTTAGAGTCAAGAGTCTGGCAATTTCTGTTTTATCCATATACTGGTTACCAGGCCTCTGCCTTGGAAATCTGACCTGTGAGGTTATTTGTGTCTTAGTGCTGACAGTATCAGCTGAGTGACCTACCATTGACTCTACTTAGAAAATGCCATTGTCTATCATATGATATCACTTATATGTGGAATCTAGAAAAATGATACAAAACAGAAGTAGACTCACAGACATAGAAAAACTAACAGTTACTGAAGGGGAAAAGTAGGAGATGGATAAATTAGGAATTTGGATTAATACACTATTGTATATAAAATAGGTAAACAATAAGATCCTGTTATATAGCACAGGAAACTTTTTTTTTTAAACATTCTCCTTTTATTTATTTATTTATTCTTTTTTTAGCAGTGGCTGGTAGCGTGAGGGATCTTAGTTCCTCAACTGAGGATCGAACCTGTGCCCCCCTCAGTGGAAGCACAGAGTCTTAACCACTGGACTGCCAGGGAAGTCCCAAAATGATTTTTAGTATCTTGTCATAACCTATAATGGATAAGAATCTGAAAAGGTGTGTCGTATGTGTACAGTCAATTTGCTGTACACATGAAACATTAAGTCAATTATACTTCAGTAGAAATTTTAAAAAATACACCACTCTGTGGCAGAATCTAGATTTTGGTGGAGGTTTTGTGTGTGGCAACAGAAGATATAAAAACACCATCTGTACCTTTTTCCTCAATTTTGCTGTGAACCTAAAACTGCTCTAAAAATAAATGTTATTTATTAATTAAAAAACTGTCATCATGTCTTGATTTCAATTTGGTTTTCTATATATAACCCTCAACAGACAATTCTTTGATTGGTTTCTTTACCCAAGTGGTACCAATAGTACGATATATACTCAGTGAGTTTCTGAACAAAATATGTTAAGCTAAGTAAAACTGGGCCTTCATAATTTTCATTCTACAGTTCAACCCAGTTGCTAGATAGTTCTGATTCTTGGAGTCTTAGAACAATTTCTTTGTTTTATATATTATATATTTTATATGTTATATGACTCATTTAAATTTTACTTCTTTATCATTAGGCCATAGGAAATTATGCCATTCATTACCTGAACATTTAGTCTCCCTTGCATTTTATCAGTTCTGTCCACCCGCCATTTCATTTTTGGAATATTAATCCCTATAGCAGAAATATTAAGAACGACCTTATTTTCCATAATTTACCTGTCAAGTTTACATTAGTATGAACAAAACCCTAACATCCGTGTAACAAACAACATCAGTAAAATGAGGAATTGTATCCATCCAAAGAGATTTCATCTTGTGAAAGACAGTATGTTTTAGTTTATCTCTTGCCCAACATTTGTTAGTAAGATATTGGAAAGAAAGGACAATGGTAATATTTTCAGGGTACCGCAAAAAAAAATACAAAAGTTAAAATGCTGCAAATATTAAATATTGTAATATACTTTTATTAGTTCAATTTAGGAATCCTAATCCTTAAATAGGACTTCCCTGGTGACTCAGATGTAATGTGGGTTTGATCTCTGGGTTAGTAGGATCCCCTGAAAAAAATAATGGCTACCCACTCTGTATTCTTGCCTGGGAAATCCTTTGGACAGAGGAGCTACTGTCCATGGGGTCACAAAGAGTTGGACATGACTGAATGACTCACACACACACACACACACACACAGAGTTCTTAAATATGACAATACTTAGTGGTGATCACTAAGCTGGAAGGCAGTTTTGTTATTCTAAGGCACTTTGAAGTTTTATTGTATTTCTGAGTTTATTTTTTGGCTTGTTTGTTGGGGGAAAATGAAAATGGAGATGTCCTGTGCCCTAAAAATGATGCTCTCTAGTGGGTGGAAAGCATCCACCCGCTCACGTGAGGCATAACTTCTAGCTCATGTGAGCGCTTCTATGAAGACTCATGATTTGGTGCCCTGCTCAAGGCACAACTCCTCTTTCATGGAAAGTCTTATCCAGAGAAAGATGCTTTTTGAGAGTTGAGGGGAGCGCTGACATTTTGAGAAAAGGAATAGCGTTTTTGAAAGTGACAAACATTTTTGAAGGAACGATACTGAACAAAGTATAGTTTAGTACTATGTTAGAGTGTGTAAGACAACCCACAAAATGACATTTTTACAATAATATGATACTTGGAGAAATAGGCTCATAAATATTCATAGTCTTTCCAAGACATGATAAGTATTGCATACCTGTATACTTGGGTTTCCTTGGTGGCTCAGACGATAAACAATCTGCCTGCAATGCAGGACACCCAGGTTTGCTCCCTGGGTTGAGAAGATCCTGGAGAAGGGAATGGCAACCACTCCAGTCTTCTTGCCTGGAGAATTCCATGGACAGAGGAACCTGGCAGGCTACAGTCCATGGGGTCACAAAGAGTCAGACACGACTAAGCGACTAATACACACATATGCACACATACCTGGGTACTTGGGTCAAGCAGAGTAAACATACATAGAGTAAATGATAAGTAATACAATGTATGCAGAGTGTACTGATGTGTCTATAATAGAAGTGAATCCCCACTTTTTTGGCAGTTAATTTACTTTTAGTGATTAAAATGTGTGGTTAATTTAAGTATTAATTACCATAGTTCTTCTACAGTTAGCAAAATACTTAGATTTTTTAAATACCCATATTCATTTTGCATTAAATATATTGTATTTAAATCCTTAGCAGAGGTCTGTTTCTACAGTTCACCATAAACCAGAAGATACTGTAGAAAATAATGTGTACTGGGTTAATAAAGGCTTATTGTCTCACCGACAAGTGAGGCTGGCTAAAGACATATTGTTCTTGGCCTCTCTGTCTGGGTATTTGAAATGCTTAGCCTTTGTATCACAATATTAGAAATATTTAGGAATTTAAAAAAAAATCAATAATTATATCTCTTTATCTAACTTTTGAAAAATAACTTAATATATTATTTGGGAAACCTTTGGCAGTTCCAGTAAATGAAAATCCAGGAAAAAAATGTACCTGTATAGGAGAGGGTTTTTCTTTTTCCAGAAATTAATGTCATGTCTATCTTTCTGAGTCAAAACTATGTTACTTGAAGCTTCAGTATATTTTTAAGGGTGTGGAGTACTCAAGCATAAAGTCAGAGGAGGGGTTGAGTTTGAGTGGTCTTGAACTTGTCATTAGTAAAAGTAATATAGATTATTTGAGTAAGGAACATCGCACACTCCATGGTTTATGTAATAGGAGAATGAAAGTGAAAGTTGCTCAGTCGTGTCTGAATCTTTGCAACCCCATGGAGTATACAGTCCACGGAATTCTCCAGGCCAGGATACTGCAGTGGGTATTTCCCTTCTCGAGGGGATCTTCCGAACCCAGGGATTAAATCCAGGTCTTCAACACTGCAGACAGATTCTTTACCAGCTGAGTCACAAATAAAGCCCACATATATATAATAGGGACCAGTATTATTTATTGCATTGAGACGCAATCATTCATACCCAACAGCACACTATTCCTTTTCTTCTTTTGTTTTCCTTTTTTGTCTGTGTCTCCTATTATTTGTTACTTAGGTAATTAGCACGCATAGTTCTTCTAACATATTCACTCCTGAGTTGAGAACGTGAGTTTTTCAGCTTCATTCCCTCTGGATATCTGACCTAGAAGTGCAGAGGAGACAAAAAGATTGTTCATTTTTGCCATCTTGTTTCTGCCCCTCTCTGAAAAAGTCATGGGTTCCCTAATAATGAACATTTCCCTTTTATACCACAAATGCCTTCCAGTATTTACCACTTAGAAAAATATCTAAGGAGGAGAATTAAATGATTTTTGCTGTTAACAAATTGAAAGAAAATAAGTTTAACCATAAAATTAAATCAATGAAACCAGTTTCAGTACAAGCTACTGTTTTTTATGTTTGTGGGTAAAGGAGAGCAATGTGGGATATGATTTCAGCTCTCATGGAAGCTTGGTGCTTAGTGGAGGAACAGATGCAAATAAAGTCAGAAAACATGAACATTTGAATGGAACAGTGATAACTAAAATGACTTCCATGTATTCTATATGAATTTTGTTGAATGTGTGAGCTATTTTGGTCCACATGTCATAGTGCTTAAGAATTTGGCTCCGGTGCCTGTGGTCAAGGTTAGACTCCCAGAACTGCCACTCTTGTCTGCTTGGCTAGATTGTTCTATTGTGATGGTGAAAGCATGTGAAGCCCTTAGCACAGAGCCTGGCACAGAACAGGCCCTCATTGCATTTTCTCTGCTATTAATTTTAGATTGCAATTTCAGGTGGCTATTTTTAAGGGTGCTATATGCCAATGTCACTTGTAGAAAATTTGTAAAACCTAGCTTCATTTCTGGCACAATTACTTTTTTTAAAGTTATAAATTTTGTGTAATTAGTGGTATCAACCAGAAGAGATCAAGTACTGTTCTTCAGGGTCTCAATTAATCGTGTGAGCAGTGATTCTCCAAGCAGATATTGCATCATACATGTCCAACAGCCTCTTAAAGTATTCAGAATTAATAAAGCAGTGAAGACATTAATCAGGGATGGTATCTAGCTTATTTGCATAAATTAATTAACATCAACAGCTACACCGAGCTGCAGCATAGCTGCACCTGGGAAAACCATCATTCCCAATGAAATGAGGTAGTGAGCCTGAGAGAGGAGAGGGATTCTATCTCCGAGTAAGCACCAAGGTCACCATTTACATAATGCCGATGACAACCTGGAGCCAATTCATTATAATGCATAGCTCTAAAGCAGGGGCACAGCCAGGAAAGTGTAGTGATTGCAAAGCCATTTAGTGATACCGTTAATAACTCTTCAGGTGGTTATATTTTAGCAATGTATTGAGGTTCTGTGTCTTAGTGCTGTAATACTGAAAGTGAGTATTCATATTTATTTAGTTTTGCTTTATTATTTGTAAACTCAGCAAGTTCTTTTTGTGAATTGAGGTATACGAATAGGAGGGAGGGCGGCAGGGGAGAGAATATAGAGACCAACTCTTAGCTCCAAATTTCTAGAAAATCAGAGAAAATCTTTACTTGCTTACATTCTTATTTCCATGTCAAGAGCTCAAACCCACGTCTCTTGCATCTCCTGTATTGGCAGGCAAATTATTTACCACTTGTGCCACCTGGGAAGTCCCTATGTCAAGATCAGCCTTGTTCAGTTGGCAAACATTACCTTATTCTCTGGATAAGGGAATGGCATCCTGCTCCAGTGTTCTTGCCTGGAGAATCCCATGGACAGAGGAGCCTGGTAGGCTATAGTTCATGGGGTCACAAAGAGTCGGACATGACTTAAGTGACAGCACGCATGCGTGCACCTTATTCTCAGCTTCACTCATTTCATTCACTGACCCAACAAATGTTACTGCAAGCCACGCTAGCCAACTGTTACTGTCTTGGGTGGTGTGATGCAAAACTGAAGAGTCATGATTTCAAAGAAACCCAAGTCTACAATTTGGTGCTGTATGGAGACAAATATGGTTTTTCCAGTAGTCATGTATAGATGTGAGAGTTGGACTATAAAGAAAGGTGAGCACCAAAGAATTGATGCTTTTTGGACTGTGGTGTTGGAGAAGACTCTTGAGTGTCCCTTCGACTACAAGGAGATCCAACCAGTCCATCCTAAAGGAAATCAGTCCTGAATATTCATTGGAAGGACTGATGCTGAAGTGAAACTCCAATACTTTGGCCACCTGATGCAAAGAACCAACTCATTTGAAAAGACCCTGATGCTGGGAAGGATTGAAGGTGGGATAAGGGGATGACAGAGGATGAGATAGTTGTATGGCATCACTGATGCAATGGACATGAGTTTGAGTAAACTCTGGGAGTTGGTGATGGCTAGGGAGGTCTGGCGTGCTGCAGTCCATGGGGTCGCAGAGTCAGACACAACTGAGTGACTGAACTGAACTGAACTGTAGATAAATAATCACAGTTTAACAGTTTATATGCTACAGGGTGATAGTTGGAAATGTGTCACTAGTCCTCTTGAAGGGACCTTGAGAAGGTTTCACAGAGAAAGCACAATATAGAATGACTGGTATATGTCATTCTACAAAGAACTTTCTAGAGAGTGGAAACAGCATGTTACTCTTCATAGTTTCTAGAGGTTTCTTTGTGACTTTGCTAAGCTGAGCTTGGTGTCCTTGTTGATATTAGTTAATTTATGCAGCTTGTATTGACAAGGGATGAGGAAGGGCAAGAGAAAATGTAGAAGGAGGTATGTTGCCTCTTTCACAGTCTTGAATAAGTTGCACTCACTTCTCACTGGCAGAGTTGGAGAACTGACTTGTTTAACCTTGTTCCTGTCAGCTCCAGGGGTCATGACTTCTTAGAGCTTAGGGATAGCTGGGAGATTGTTACAATAATGATTCCTCCTTCCCCAGCACAATTGCAGTCTTAGGGAGAAAATGATCTCGAGACATGCCATGGCCAGTGAACACCCTTCTTTGGCCAGTTGGGATGGTTCTTCTAGCCATGTCCAAAACCAAGTAGGATCTCCCTTGATGTCCACAAAGGGCAGCCATTTTTGAAGCATCACATTTATATTAGTCCTAGGTGAATGCAGCCATGAAATTAAAAGATGCTTACTCCTTGGAAGAAAAGTTATGACCAACCTAGATAGCGTATTGAAAAGCAGAGACATTGCTTTGCCAACAAAGTTCCGTCTAGTCAAGGCTATGGTTTTTCCATGGTCATGTATGGATGTGAGAGTTGGACTGTGAAGAAAGCTGAGCACCGAAGAATTGATGCTTTTGAACTGTGGTGTTGGAGAAGACTCTTGAGAGTCCCTTGGACTGCAAGGAGATCCAACCAGTCCATTTTGAAGGAGATCAACCCTGGGTGTTCTTTGGAAGGAATGATGCTAAAGCTGAAGCTCCAGTACTTTGGCCACCTCATGCGAAGAGTTGACTCATTGGAAAAGACTGATGCTGGGAAGGATTGGGGGCAGGAGGAGAAGGGGACGACAGAGGATGAGATGGCTGGATGGCATCACTGACTCAATGGACATGAGTCTGAGTGAACTCCGGGAGTTGGTGATGGACAGCAAGGCCTGGTGTGCTGTGGTTCATGGGGCTGCAAAGAGTTGGACACGACTGAGTGACTAAACTGAACTGAATAGATTGTTCAGTTGACAAGATGACTAGAGCTTTCTAGGGTAATGAACAAGATAATCTTTGCAATTTTAACATCCCTGCCAAGTATCTTCTTATGAACTTGGTTTAGTCACACAAAAATAAAATAAAATTATTCAGACTTCTGAAAAGAAGATCAAAATTAGGTCACTGTGTATTTTCCTCTGTCTGTGAGTATAGAAAGTGTTAAGCAAAGTGTTATGAAGGCCTGTTTATAGATGGGAATGGGGTGTGGGAATGCTGTGGGAACACTTTCTTTTCTAGCTAATGGGATGTTACTATTTTAAGTATTAAATTCTAAAATGTGTGGGATCTGGTATGTTTCCTGCCTGAGATAGTGGGTATTAATTGACTTCAATCTTTTTGATTGTAAAAATCTTTAATTTGTACTGGTAAAGATGAAAAAGCACATAGTCTATCCATTTCTGGAATGCCGTTCAAGTGATCTGGTTACCCTTTGACTCTATTTCCTTCTTCAGTGGACTTCCATATGGACTGGAGCCCATTTCTCTATCTCTTGATGTTCTTTAAGAATAACACTTCATATCCAATGAGGATTTTCTATTAAGGTAAATGATGATTTTACATACAAAAAAGGACTTGCAAATATGGAAGAAATTATTGAAGGAGATTACAGAATACACAATGCAAGAGGAGGTGTTTCTTGGGACTTATTCAAAGGAGGGAAAATACCACCATCAATAAAACTCTGTCATAGGACTTAAATCCAGAATATGACTAAGGGTAATGGGGCTACAAAGCATTAGTCATTGCAACCAGTGTGAGACTTACAAAGAATTCCTGCTGTCATGTCTGATGGCAGTTGAGAGTTGGTAGCCTCAACTTTAGGCACTCTTCTTGGCTTTCACAACACCCTTCTCACAACTCCTCTAGAAAATCTCTATAGTACCTTTCCCTTTTATCTGGTCTTGCTTTCTATGGCTTTTCTCTGATTCAGAGAATCTCGGGCACCATCCTTAGACTTCTACATGGAGTTGAGTTTCCTGTAGTTTTGACTGTATTTTGGAGAATATAGGAACTTTTAAAGAATAATTCTGATACTTGTTAAAACAACAAGACAGATTTTATTAGAGCTACTGTAGTAGAGAGAGCCTTAGGTATAAAATTAAATTCAACTCCAAGTACAGCAAAGACAGATTGCGATTTATAGCTAATGGGCATAGTGAGGGGGTTAGTGGATGGAAATTTACCAAGAGGAACTTGATTAGACATCGGGGATGGGTGGCAGATTTCTACTACACTGAGCTCAGCAGGCCAAGGACAAGGCTACTATAGAAGAGGGCTCGAAAGAGACTAAAACTTGGTCAAGGAGGAGCCTCTGTCATTTCAGAGATGCTCTGTTCTCTCTGTTTTGGCAACTTACCTTTGTGCTGGCTGAGAACTTCTCACCCCAGCTCTTCATTCCACCCTTAAGCCTCTATTTCTGATATTGAGATCCTTGAAACCCACAATAAGATCAGTCTCAACTTCCTACTGAAGATCATGGGGTTGAAGTAGACGATGGGGACCAGAATTTAGATAATTTACAGCAGTGGTCCTTAACATGACTGTTCATTAGGAACATCTGGGGACACTTGAAACAACCAGTCAACAAATGCAAAACAATGAAACTCTATCTGGCTTCACAGAAGGCCAATGAAGTGTGAATCTCTGGAGCTGGGTCCAAGCATTGGTATTTCATGTCGAGCTTCTCTTGATTCTGATGAACAGCTTGGGCTGAGAACCAAACCCAGTCAGCATCTGATGGGAATCCCAGTTTGCTGTCATTTTGGGACCCTGACTGGTGGTTATGTTAGAAAAATTATGAGGAGAAACTGTCCCCAAATTAATGAGGACACTCTGTTAGATCACTTATTCCTTCTGGGCTTGGGGCTGCTGCTCTGCCAAGTAAAGTCTTAGTTTGTAAACCTATTAGTGACTGTAGCATTAATCACATCCCTAAACTTTTAGAGGAGGGAGCAGAACATAAAATCCTGTATCTCATGTATATTGTAGGTCATGTGAGCTCATTGATGCATATCATTTAATTTAATCTTCACAACAATCTTGAGAAGCAAGATTATTCTTCATTCATTATTATTGGAATTCTTAATTATTATTGGAAGGGTTAAGTGATTTCCTCAAGGTGGCAAAATTAGTGAGGGAGTTGACACCCTCTCTTACTAATGTCCAAAGCCATGAAGATGGAGTATTAAGTCTCTTATTTCTTGTGTATCATTTGATTCTAAATGAATATGTCTTTTTTACATATTTCTTTTTTCTTCTTGTCACGTTATCTTACATTAGGGTCCACAGATGTGTTATGGATGACTTAACAACTTTATTTTTCTAAACTTTTTATATTGCATTTCGTATAAAAAAGCACTCCAGATTTGATTTTAGTTTTCTCATATTTCCTAAATGACTTTATCAAGCAATCTACTTTCCAGATTTGTTTTTATTTTTCACATATTTTTCTAAATGTGCTTATCAAGCAATCAACTTTCTGCTTCCCATATGCACTGAACTATATTAGAAAATAAAATATTAAAACCAAAGAGCAGAAAGTAGAGATCACTAAAAGATTAAGGTAGTCATAAATATGCTCATTTCCTATATAAAGAATGGAAGGCTAGTATATTCAGTTCAAATGATGTTTATAATATTAATATAGGATTTATAGCAACCTTCATAGTATGTAACAAACTAATGCAGGTGGGTATTGAACAGTCTCTTTTCAATATAGAGTTATTGCATATCTCTATATATGCAATATAAAAACCATATAGTCTTTATTTTTATAAAAAGTTAAAATGTAGAAACTAATGATCAAGAGTTCAGTATGTGATGAAAAGTGATGATGAAAGTAAATGCTGAATTTCAAAGATTTTGCTATTACAGTGACCTAAATTTTGGGGAGGTGGTTTCTGATGTTTATGAGTAGGAAAATTCTGTTTATTAGCCAGTATATAATTAAAATAGGGCCAACTTGTTTACTAATTGTTAAGCTGGGCTTTGAATATATTCAGACAAATTTTTTATTTAACTGATTGATGAATTTAATGACTTTTTGCAAAAGATTTCAGAGAGGAAAATGGAATATAATAACTAAATTTTAAGAGGAAAAGTAAACAGATTTAATACTTTACCGTAGGAAATGAAGTTGTTAAATATTTCATATAATTGATCAATCTAAGATTTCACTTCAAATAGGTCCTATCTCCAAGAGAATCATATGAAACTATCTCCAAGAGAATCATATGAAACTATCTGATAGTTTAAAACAACTTCATTTACTTAACATTCTAGGGAAGCTAAATTCACTGAATCATGTGATTAAAAGGAATCTTGTCAAGTCATTTTGTTTATCCATATTTTTGAAGTTTCACATCAAAAGCATGCCATACGTTTGAGAAGCTATTATTTGTGATCCAATAGGACTGTGTTCTTAATACATTTTCCACAGTGCCTATTTGTTTTTCTTTTTAAATATGATGCCCTCTACCAAACTGGAAGTTTGAAAAGAGAAGGGAGCATGTTCTATCTTTGCATCCTTGGTGCTTATACTGGAGCTTGCTGCTGCTACTGCTGCTAAGTCGCTTCAGTTGTGTCTGACTCTGTGCGACCCCATGGACAGCAGCCCACAGTCTCCCCCATTCCAGGTAAGAACACTGGAGTGGGTTGCCATTTCCTTCTCCAATGCATGAAAGTGAAAAGTGAAAGTGAAGTTGCTCAGTCGTGTCTGACTCTTAGCGACCTCATGGACTACAGCCCACCAGACTCCTCTGTCCATGGGATTTTCCAGGCAAGAATACTGGAGTGGGGTGCCGTTGCCTTCTCCAATACTGGAGCTTAGAAGAGCAATAAATGAAATTGAGAAGATCAATGGAGCTTAGAAACTCAGTAAATCCTTTTGAATTTTGATTTCTCTTTTAAAATATTGCCAGTGAAAAAGATCTTCTCACTTCCCTTGGTAATCAGTTGTAGAATTTTGCCTATTGTGTGGTGGTCACGTGTGGTTTAGTCACTAAGTCATGTTTGACTCTGTGACCCCATGGACTATAGCCCACCAGGCTCCCCGCTCCATGGGATTTCCCAGGGAAGAATACTGGAGTGGGTTGCCATTTCTTCCTTCAAAAGTTTACTTATACTTAACCTAACTGTTTATTCTGGATTGCAGAAAAAGAAATATTTGACATTCAGTATTTAACAGCATGTTATACATATGGTAATGTGAAAGTGTTAGCCGCTCAGTTGTGTCCACATCTTTGCAACACCATGGATTGTAGACCCCCAGACTCCAGTCAAGACAAGACTCCATGGAATTCTCCAGGCAAGAATACTGGGATGGATAGACATTCCCTTCTCTAGGGGATCATCCCAACCCAGGGATCAAACCTGGGTCTCCTGCATTGCATGCAGATTCTTTATTGTTTGAGCCACCAGGGAAGCCCTTATGTGGCAATAGTGAAAGTGTAATTCATGGTGTGGGTGGAATTATAGTCATATGTTTGCCTAATCCACTTAAATCTTACTTACATGCATGATCATGTTCTCTCATTGTTATTTCACAATTATACATTAATATATCATTGCCTGCCTCTTCAAATAATTCAGTTTTTATGATGACTCAAATGGGAAGTGGGATGAAATTATCCTTGCTTATAATCTTAACCATATAGGAAGTTTAGCAAGTGGTTATGAGAGTGCAAGGGGAAAAGTTAAAAATATTCAGATTACTTTAAAAATTGTCATTATAATAAAGATGCTAATTATAAATCATTCATAATTGTGCATGAAGAGAGACATAGGTGAAGTGTGAAAGGCTCTTTCTATTAGCTCTATTGTATTAACCCAGCAGAGTTTATGATTATGTATATGATTGAGGATGGTTTTAGGAATCATTATACAAATGTTATAAAAATCAAACTTAACTTCTGGTCAATTATTAAGAATCCTGAGGCTTTGATATCATAAAATTTTATAATAATGCTTATTTTAATCTAGAAATGTTATTGTTAGACAAAAAGTTGCTTCAGAGCCTAACTTACTCTTTCATGTCTACAGGGACTAAGAAGTAGTTGGTTCATAATAAATTCTCTGATCCTGGTAGAAATGATTAAACAAATTTAAATAAATGTATCTATTCAGTTCAGTTCAGTTGCTCAGTTGTGTCTGACTCTTTGCGACCCCATGAATCGCAGCACGCCAGGCCTCCCTGTCTATCACCAACTCCCGGAGTTCACTCAGACTCACGGCCATCGAGTCAGTGATGCCATCCAGCCATCTCATCCTCTGTCTGGAGTTTCAGCTTTAGCATCATTCCCTCCAAAAAAATCCCAGGGCTGATCTCCTTCAGAATGGACTGGTTGGATCTCCTTGCAGTCTTCTGCAAGTTGAAGTCTCAAGAGTCTTCTCCAACACCACAGTTCCAAGCATCAATTCTTCGGCACTCAACCTTCTTCACAGTCCAACTCTCACATCCATACATGACCACTGGAAAAACCATAGCCTTGACTAGACGGACCTTAGTTGGCAAAGCAATGTCTCTGCTTTTGAATATGCTATCTAGGTTGGTCATAACTTTCCTTCCAAGGAGTAAGTGTCTTTTAATTTCATGGCTGCAATCACCATCTGCAGTGATTTTGGAGCCCTAAAAAAGTCTGACACTTTTCCAGTGTTTCCCCACTATTTCCCATGAAGTGATGGGACTGGATGCCATGATCTTCGTTTTCTGAATGTTGAGCTTTAAGCCAACTTTTTCACTCTCTATTTTCACTTTCATCAAGAGGCTTTTTAGTTCCTCTTCACTTTCTGCCATAAGGGTGGTGTCATCTGGATATCTGAATATGTAGTTTTTCTTTTGGCCACATCACGGGGCATGTGGTATCTTAGCTCCTGACCAGAGGTTGAAACTATACCTCTCACAGTAGAAGTACGGAATCGTAACCAGTGTACTTCCAGAGTAATTCCCAACTGGTTCAGATGGTAAAGAAGCTGCTTGCAATGCAGGAGACCTGGATTCGATCCTTGGGTTGGGAAGATCCCCTGGAGGAGGCCATGGGAACCCACTCCAGTATTCTTGCCTGGAGAATCCCACAGACAGAGGAGCCTGGTGGGCTACAGTCCCTGCAGTCACAAAGAGTCAGACATGACTGAGTGGCTCAGCACAGCAGCATGTATATAATTAAATTTCTGAAACCTTGATACAGCTAAATAAGATGACCCTATAATTTTGATTTATAATTTTAATGTTTCTATATGATATATGATTAAGAAATGTAAACAGCAAATTCCAATACTATGGTTTAGATTCAGTAAATACTATGTTTTAGATACAGTTAGTTTCCACTGAGAATATGGATGATCATTGAATAGCTATTATCTTAAACATTTCCCTGTGATATTGCTGATTCATTCATTTAATCAGCCATCCCATGTTTAATGAGCATTTACTGGGTAGGTACTATTGTGCTTGTTTGCTTGCTTGCTCAGTCACTCAGTCATGTCTGACTCTTTGTGACCCCATGGACTGTAACCTACCAGGTTCCTCTGTCATGGTATTCTCCAGGCAAGAATACCACAGTTGGTTGATATTTCCTCCTCCAGGGGAATCTTCCTGACCCAGAGATCAAAACTGCATTTCCTGCATTGGCAGGCGAATCTTTACCAGCTGGCCATATGTGAGCCAGAAACTAAACTAGAACAGTGGTGGATTCAGATATTTTCCTCCCTTCAAAGATGTATTAATTTTTTTCAGAAGACTATACAGTTTGTAAACAACTATTTTTTATTTTCAATATAAACCATGTGTTTTCCCCCAAATAGTTCAGTTCAGTTCAGTTCAGTCGCTCAGTCGTGTCCGACTCTTTGCGACCCCATGAATCGCAGCACGCCAGGCCTCCTTGTCCATCACCAACTCCCAGAGTTCACTCAGACTCATGTCCATTGAGTCCATGATGCCATCCAGCCATCTCATCCTTGGTTGTCCCCTTCTCCTCCTGCCCCCAATCCCTCCCAGCATCAGAGTCTTTTCCAATGAGTCAACTCTTTGCATGAGGTGGCCAAAGTACTGGAGCTTCAGCTTTAGCATCATTCCTTCCAAAGAAATCCCAGGGTTGATCTCCTTCAGAATGGACTGGTTGGATCTCCTTGCAGTCCAAGGGATGGGTCTGAATTGTGTAGACTGTGACTTAAAAAAAAAAATCATAGAGCCAAGCAATATTTGAATATGTGATGATCTGTTTTCCATAAAGAAACATTTAAAAATAGCCATTTCAGCATTAGACTTGAAATATAAACATAAGGATAATTCATGGTATTGCTAATAATTTGGTTGGTATGAATATACCTATTCATGCTTGTTCTTATTTTTAGATGACTGATTCTAATAAGATTACATATATCAAATCACTTTGAAACCACTCTGTTAATGTATTATTGTGTGCAATATGATATATTTATATATGCATTTTCTTAAATTAATGAAGCCTTTAATTTAATAATATAACATATTTTATGCTATAATTGGTATAAGCCATTTATAAAGTATATATGCTTTAGTGTAAGCATCTAGAAAATATATTACTTGGGAAAATATATAAGAAAATAATAAGCTATAATTATTTTCATGGTGCCATAATTTTGGTGTTTTAACTTTTAAAATAAATATAGGAGGAAAAAGCCTTGAATGGTTAGACAGTCATGTGGGAATATTATTTATTATTAATGCACTGTTCCTTGGTGGTTCTTCTCTGAGTGCTATAGACACAGTAATCACAGGTCCAGTTTTGCGTAGGACAGTCCTGGTTTATAGGTGTTATGCCAGGTAATTCAGTAAACTGAGCCTCTGTTTGCACTGTCAGAGTGACCTGATTTGGCTGGTGAATGATTAAAGTCTCTACAGTCGAAGGGTACATTGTTAAGAAGGGTTATGTGTGAACTCACTGTGAAAGCTGACAACTCTACTCTAGATTCCTTTGAAGTCTGACTGGACCAGTTACCATGGTGATTAAGTATTTTACACAGTCTCAAGGAATCATAGATGTCCCAATCTCCACTTCCGTTTTCCTTGTGAATGGATCGTCCAGACTTTGCTTGGACACCATCTGTCACCAACTGGAAATGATCACCTCCCCCTGCTTCTGAGTGGCTCAGCTGGTAAAGAATCCACCTGCGATGTGGGAGACCTGAGTTTGATCCCTGGGTTGGGAAGATCCCCTGGAGAGGGGAATGGCTACCCACTCCACTATTCTGGCCTGGAGAATTCCATAGCCCATGGGGTCACAAAGAGTTGGACACGACTGTGTGCTTTTCAATTTCTGTTTCTGCTCTGACCCTTGAATGCTCGGGATGGAGGTGCAGCTACAGAAACCATGTAAACACCACTGCAGCTAATTGTCCTTTCATTGAAGGACCTCCTCCAGGCCTCATCTTCCTTCCACCTACTTCCTTCTACATCTATTTCCCTCAGCTTTGGTTTGACTTCCCTTTATCATTGAAAAATCTGCAGATAAAGGTCTGTCTCAACAGGATGGGTGTAGAATTCAGGGTTCTCCGGAGAGACAACATATTGATATAGATAAATAGATACATAGATATGAAGAGAGGATTCATTATAGGAATTGGCTCAGGTGCTTATGGAGACTGAGAAGTCCCACAGTATACCATCTGCAAACTGGGGCCCCAGGAAAGCCAGTGGTTTAACCTAGTCCAAATCTGAAGGCATTAAAGCCAGGGCTCTGTGGTTTTAGTCCTGAGTCTGAAGGCTGAGAACCAGAAGCTTGGGATGTCCCAGGGAAGGGGAAGATGGCTGTCTCAGGGCATTTGCCCTTTCTCAGCCTTGTAGTCACATCCTTAAGATTTGGATGCTACCTACCAGCCCTGGGGAAGGTGGATCTCTTTCTCAGTGGAAAAAGAGAGCTTCAAATGCTGCTCTTCTCCAGAAACACCCTCATAGATATACCCAGAAATAGTGTTTTCCAGCGATCTGGGAGTCCCTCAGCCCAATCATGTTGACATATAAGATTAGCCAACATAATGAGCAAAACCAGGGTTGCTCACAAGGGTGCTTTGGAAACATGACATATCTGTGTCACAGCAGTGGAGTGCCTGCCACTGGCTTGCAGTGGTTGGGGACTAGATCTTGCCTCTTGCAAGACTTTCAAGTATCCTTGACATTCTGGTCAATGAAAAACCTGTGTATAATATTCTGAGTTTGGAAACTAACTCTATGTTAAAAAATTATTTTACCAGTGTTTTATTATATAGTGAATTTTTCAGAAATAACAACTACCATGTAAATTGAGAAAAGGCTATACTTTATTGTGTTCCATATTTTACCAAGCATTATTCATTATTGTAAAAAAATCACACGACTGATGGCTAAACTGCTGTTAGTGCTGGAATAACTCATGTGACATATTTTCTTCATTGGTAGTTGCAGTTGTCCTTTCATTATTTTAATGGTCTTCTTGTGAAGTCTAACCTCAGCATTGCATACCGAACTACTATTATTTTATTGCAAATAATTTTTACAAACTGCAAAATCCTTTTATATTATAGTTAGAACATTTTGCTGATTAAAAAAATATTTGAGTAGGTAGGTTATATGGTCTATGAGTTTCATTTCTGGTATGAAAAAGAATTATTCGGTCCCAGAGAATTAAGCCCCATGGTATCCTCACTGTCTTAGAAATTCAGGTAACACTTTAACCATGGCCCTGAAGCCTGGGGCAATGTCAGCTGACCCCAGATGTCTCTATGGAGGAAATTCTACACTTTCTATCTCTGGAAAGCTCTGATTCTCAGATAACTTCTTTTGCAGGGAACGAAATTTGGCTAATTGCATCTTCTACCCATTCATTTTACACTTCCTCCACAGGAACACACAGAAGAAACCCTTTATTTTCATGGATGGTCCTTTAGATATTTGAATATAGTGACATTGAATGTCTTCTACCAATCTTCCTTTGAATGTTTTCAAGGCTCCAGAACATCTTCAGTCATGGAGGGAGACCATGTTTTCAGATACAGGATAGCATATTTCTGTTATTTCAAGCAAAGACAGCACCACTTATGTATTTATTTTTTCTGGCAGTACCATCATAGTGTTGACAAGCACTGTTATTGAAATCAGCTACGTCCTTCTAAGTCTATAATTACTTTGGCTAAGCTATGCCTCCTTCACATGTTGTATGGTTAACTTATGATGCTTAGAACTTCATGAAAACCTGTAGAGATTAGTCCCTTTGTAAACAAATGATGAGTTAAATAGAAGAAGATGCAATCTTTGACCCATACAAAGTGCTCACAGTCTAACCCAGAAGGGTAACAAAGTGAAGGTGGAAACTGTGACAGAATTCAAATCTAAATCTAACTTGTGACTCAGGAACCATTAAAGAATCCACCTTTCTAAAATTCTCACCTGTATGTCAGGTAGCTCTTGAGGGTTCGGGGACAGGACGGTTTCTGGGATAGTCAGAAGAATCATTTTTAGCCTGTGATCTGGGGTAAAAAGGAGAAGCTATGGAGAAAATGAGTCCCCTCATAGACTGCTTGAAGGAAGTTACATGCAGTACTTGTTAGTAGTAGGTGAGTAATAAACAATTCATTCAGAAAGTTACTACAGCTTTGAAGACACCTAAGCATCCTAATTATACAGTCATTTCACATCTATCTCATGTGAAATTGGCAGTACTTCAGGAAGCATTACAAACCAGATAGCTTCTCTCTCTCTCTCTTTTTAATAGTTTCTTGAAAATAATCATTTCGCCCCTCTGGTAGATTTCAGTTCTTTCGCTTGTTGAAACTGACTTTTTTATGGTTGTCACTTTTCAGCATATTTCCTCATTATTTGTTTGTATCAAAGTGTCAATAGATTCTGAGAATGGGGTGTATTCCCATTCCTGTTTATACTGTATATGGCCAAAGTTCTGACCTCTCAGGTCAATTTCCTTTTGTATCGTGAATTACATAACTCTACCTATTACTTCCTATTTTGAGAGTTTACCTGTTTAAGCAAGAAAGACTGAAACTGATTGTCAGTGGCTTATATTATTACCATTTTTATTATTATTTTACAGGCCTACAGCTTATTCAGTTTCCTGCTTTATTTTTCTTTTTTACACTTTTTACTTCATAGGATCTAGTGATTGCTTTGACAAGCCTGCAGCATTCTTCCATCATTAGATATCAATTTCCTTCTCTAAATGAATAACCTGCTTTAAGTTCTTAAGTCAGTATCCCTAAACTGAGCCATTTATTAAAGAGGTGTGCCCTGTGAGTAGCACAGTCAATTAAATGAAGGATAATTTATTTTGTTGAGCACCTTGAAATCTTTAGCTACTTCTGCATACTGCAGGAACTCTGTAGTTGTTTCACATGCTGGTGTGTGATTTTGTCTTCTCTAAAATCTATTGTACCCAAGTAGATTTGCCATGCCAGGAGATGGTTTAATGTAATTTTAATGATATCCTCTTTGGCACTATAAACTGTACTGAAAGCCATCTTTGCCATGTAATTAATAATGTAATTTAGTCTATGATGATATTAGGTGATAATGAAAGCAGATATTAGAGACATAACCATTTTCATATTTAATAGAGAAGCAATGTGTTCTAGGTAATGAAGTTAGGAAGCTAACATGCCATGTCAGTAGATGTTAATTCTGTTTTAGAGATTCCTTTCTTGGATCTAAGTAAATATGATTCCAAAATGGCCATACACTTAGCTATCTGTTGGAAGTTTTGACATCATAGCGTCTAGGATCATTTATTTGACACAACTCCAAAGTAAAACCCATCAAAACCAAACACAAACGAAATGAAGAACCGATAAAACCGTTGAGGCTTGAAACCCAGAAAGTAGTGTTTCTTTTCCTTGGATAAGTAAAACCAATCCATTATTTGAACATCAGATAGCTAGCAATGTTGGTATACTTTCTTTTGAAATAATGTGGGAACATTTTTCATCAGTTTCTCAGCCTTTATGTTGGAACGTGAGAGATCACTTTAAAGTGTGACCAAAACATAAAGCACTTGAGATGACCAACATCGTGACTTGCAGCACTTTTGCGTTTTTTAAAAAATGTACTTGTACTGAATAATTAATATGTCAAGGTGCTGCAATGTGGAGAGGAGTTTCTCATCTACTCCAGCATAACCAGTGTAAATCATTTCTTGTGTTCACCCTCTATATATTTTTTATTCATATACAAACATACATATAGTAGAATTTTATCCTTTAAGAATTACATAAATGAGATGATACTGCATATGTAATTCTCCAGCTTGCTTTCTCACAAGCACATGTACACTGAGAAGTTCTCTGTGTTGGCACAGACTTCATTTTTTTTTTTTAATGGATGCTCCATTTCACATTGTAGGTATGAAGCCCCTGCTTAATTTTGATCGTTCTGGATTGTTTTTCTCTTCATAAGTTTGATGCATTTACATGAAGCAAAACCATCCCCTGAGTTTGAGCTGTCAGGAAAACTCTGTTCTAGTTTTCCTTGTTCTAAAATGTGTCTCTTTATCTTCAGTTCTGTTCTTTCTTTATTTTGGCCAAGCAGTACAGCATGTGGGATCTTAGTTCCCTAACTAGGGATTGAACCCATGCCCCTTGCAGTGGAAGTTCAGAGTCTTAACCACTGAACTACCAGGGAAGTCCCTTGTCTTCAGATCTTAAGTCAGCAGAGATAACCTGGAGACAAGATGAATTGCATAGAATCAAAGAGACCAAATTGATGAAATGCATTGCCTTTCTAACCCTGAACATAGATGATAGCAGTTCAAGAGTCTAAGGGGTGAAACTTGGTTGCGTTGAGGATTCAGAATAGATGACAGGCTTGGGATATAAGCTTAGTATCTTACAGTCGCCACAACACATTCTTGTGTTTTTCATGACCCACTGTATACAGTTCAGTTCAGTCGCTCAGTCGTGTCCAACTCTTTGCGACCCCATGAATTGCAGCATATTGCAGCACGCCAGGCCTCCCTGTCCATCACCAACTCCCGGAGTTCACTCAGACTCACGTCCATCGAGTCAGTGATGCCATCCAGCCATCTCATCCTCTGTCATCCCCTTCTCCTCCCGCCCCCAATCCCTCCCAGCATCAGAGTCTTTTCCAATGAGTCAACTCTTCACATGAGGTGGCCAAAGTACTGGAGTTTCAGCTTTAGCATCATTCCTTCCAAAAAACACCTAGGACTGATCTCCTTTAGAATGGACTGGTTGGATCTCCTTGCAGTCCAAAGGACTCTCAAGAGTCTAGAAGCCTTTAATTTAGGTTTTCAGTTTTGCCTTTGTTATTCTAATTGGACTGCGATTCAGTAGGCCTTGGTTCTTTTCTACCTTTGTGCTAAGTTGCTTCAGTCGTTTCGGACTCTTTGCAACCCCTGGACTTGTAGTCTGCCAGGCTCCTTTGTCCATGTGATTCTCTAGATGGGAATATTGGGGTGAGTTCCCATGCACTCCTCAAGGAGCTCTTCCCGACCCTGGGATGGAACCTGCATCTCTTCTTTCTCCCGAATTGGCAGGCAGGGTCTTTACCCCTAGTGCCACCTGGGAAGCCCACCTGCTCATGCAGGAAATTCAAGACAAGTGGGGTTTGATCCCTGGATCAGGAAGATCCCCTGAAGGAGGGCACGGCAACCCACTCCAGTATTCCTGTGAGCAAAATTTCATGGACAGAGGAGCCTGGTGGGCTACAGTCCATGGAGCCCCCCAGAGTCAGGTGTGACTGAGGACACACACAGGCTGGATGTTAAACTGGATGGGCATGGCCACATTGGATATTGGAAGGCTGCGGAGTGCAAGGAAGACCTCTGGCCCTCATTAGATAGGAAACAAGGAGGGAGCGATGGTACTGAGAAATGAGAAAGCTGTCATGATGCTGCACAAGAAATCAGGTCATATAAAAAGATTATCTGGGAATAGGCTGTGAACCCAAAGGGTCACATGGCTAACCCAAAGGATCATATGGCTAAACATTTTGAGGGGATAACCTGGTCTGCGGTTGATGGGAACCTAGACTCGTGTAGTGACGGTACAAAAAAGACAAGGAAGAGTTTGAGAACAATGAAACTAAAAGTTGAAAACCAGCCTATTGTTAGTTCTGCTGGATGATTAAGGTACTTCCATTTTCTGATTATTTTGAGGAGTAGTGAGAGGGAGGGGACTTCTTTATCCAATATTTATGTCCTTTAAAAAAAACTCACTAAAATATTTAATATTTTAATACCCAGATTTTAAAATATAACTTTAATACTATAATTTTTATTCAAAATTATACATTCAATTATGGGCTTCCCTGGTGGCTTCCCAGATGGCACTAGTGGTAAAAAACCCGCCCTCCAATGCAAGAGATGCAAGAGACAGAGGTTGTATCCGTAGGTCGGGAAAATCCCTTGGAGAAGGGCATGGCAACCCACTCCAGTGTTCTTGCCTAGAAAATCCCATGGAGAGAGGAGCCTGTTGGGCTATAGTCCATAGGGTCACACAGAGTCAGACAGGGCTGAAGTGACTTAGCATGCATGCCTGGTGGCTCAGATGGTTAAGAAACTGCCTGTGATGCAAGAGACCTGGGTTTGATCCTTGGGTTGGGAAAATTCCCTGAAGAAGGGAATGGCAACCTACTCCAGGATTCTTGCCTGAGAAATTCCATGGACAGAGGAACCTGGGGGGCTACAGTCCATGGGATCCAAAGAGTTGGACATGACAGAGCGACCAACACTTTCACTTTCTTTCAAATGTAATTAAATACCTCACCCTTATGGCAGAAAGTGAAGAGCAACTAAAAAGCCTCTTGATGAAAGTGAAAGAGGAGAGTGAAAAAGTTGGCTTAAAGCTCAACATTCAGAAAACGAAGATCATGGCATCTGGTCCATCACTTCATGGCAAATAGATGGGGAAACAGTGGAAACAGTGTCAGACTTTATTTTTTGGGGCTCCAAAATCACTGCAGATGGTGATTGCAGCCATGAAATTAAAAGACACTTACTCCGTGGAAGAAAAGTTATGAGCAACCTAGATAGCATATTCAAAAGCAGAGACATTACTTTGCCGACTAAGGTCCATCTAGTCAAGGCTATGGTTTTTCCAGTAGTCATGTATGGATGTGAGAGTTGGACTGTGAAGAAGGCAGAGTGCCGAAGAATTGATGCTTTTGAACTGTGGTGTTGGAGAAGACTCTTGAGAGTCCCTTGGACTGCAAGGAGATCCAACCAGTCCATTCTAAAGGAGATCAGCCCTGGGATTTGAAGGAATGATGCTAAAGCTGAAGCTCCAGTACTTTGGCCACCTCATGCGAAAAGTTGACTCATTGGAAAAGACTCTGATGCTGTGAGGGATTGGAGGCAGGAGAAGAAGGGGGCGACAGAGGATGAGATGGCTGGATGGCATCACTGACTTGATGGACATGAGTCTGGGTGAACTCCGGGAGTTGGTGATGGACAGGGAGGCCTGACGTGCTGTGATTCATGGGATCGCAAAGAGCTGGACACGACTGAGCGACTGCACTGAACTGAACTGAATACTGTAATGTTTTTCTTGCATCGAATTGACTGTAGTCAATATTGTGGAGAAATTGTCTTTAAGTATCATTCTATTTTCTAAGGAAAAGATAAAATGTACTCTTGGAAGAGACTAGGTATATAAAATGCCCTTATTGAATGTAATTGCAATTATATTCATTATTGATTTTGCTTTTAAAGTTGGTACATTATTAGCTATTACAAATTATAATTATTACCAATGAATATATAAGGCTTACCTATTCATTTAATTAGTAATTAAATATATTTCTTCAGAAACATTTGAGAAGCCCTAATATTTCCCTGATCTCAAAGGGCTGCTGATCAGGTGTTTCAGGAGGTTGTTCTTTAAGCACTAAATTGTGTCCTATTCTTTGGGATTCCATGGACTGTAGCCTATGAGACTCCTTTGTTTATGGGATTTCCTAGACAAGAATACTGGAGTGGGTTGCCTTTTCCTCCCCCAGGCTATCTTCCTGATCCAGGGATTGAACCTGAGTCTCCTGCGTTTCCTGTATTGGCAGGTGGATTCTTTACCACTGAACCACTTGGGAAGCCCTGTTGCCAGGAGGACCTATAAATGCATAATAAAATGGTAGGAGTTCAGTTAGGGATGGTGCAAAAAACATGCTCTAGGCATTGAAGGAAAGAACCAGCTAGACTGTATCTATACTCTAAAACCACTGTCTTCAATGGAAAACTGTAACTTTTAAACCAGGTTATTTCTTTAACAATCAGGAAATAACAATTAAAATGAAAAACTGTCATTTTATCCCTTATTACATGCTACACACATTTCTTGAACATCTCTTTCAGACTGGCATTCTACTAAAATGTTTTACCTTGTTTTATCAGACTTACAAGTGTTTCGCCAAAAGCAGTAACTCAGAATCTTTTCTGGAACTCATGGCTTGAATGTTTGTTGCATTGCTCCACATATACTTTAATGTACTTGGGTCTTCCGAGAAGGTGTCATATACCTTTTTTTTTCATTTGATTTCTACAGCTTATACACTAAAATGCTAAAGCTCTCATTATCTGATCTACATTTTAGGAGCAAGCTATCTTAGTACTTTGAGCCTCTCTCATTAGCAAGTCAATTTCAACAGCACTTCCAAGTATGTAGACCTGTATTATAAATGTGAGGGGAGGTTTAGAAATGTAATGGGAGAGGTGGTCCCTGTTTTATCCTTTATGTTGCTAAAAATTGGCTGACTTTTAATATCTTCATGGAATGAATGGTTTGTATGTAGTCCTGCATTAAGAAATCAAATTCAGATTTTAACAGTTCTTTTTTTAAAGCATTTTTTTTTCCATTAAAAGAATCAGAATTTGCACATACCAAGTCATATAATACTACCTTAGTATTCAGTCTATTTAAAACTATTTGATAAGCTATTGGGTATCTTGATGTTTTCTGAACAGAAGAAGAAAAATAAAGTGACAATTTCTATCAGTAGAAGTTTTGGGAAAATCGTGCTTTGATTAGCTGGATACCCTCTATGCTTCTCTATATGCTGGTCAGGGTTATCTTAACTTTTTTGATAACTAGGCTGTACTTTGAACTCTCACAGGAAGCCTGTGATCAATGGAAACCTCACACACCTCCTTTGGTCATCCTGAGCCCTGAGTTTTCATAAGAGACATGTGTTTCTGTTTTGTTTGTTTTCTTTCTCTTTTCTTTTTTCTTGAGTTGAATTTATGACAGCTTTTAATTTGGAGGAAAGGAAATGTCTGTGGCATCAGTGCTGACCCTCTCTGCCCCTACATTTACTTTTTGTTTTTTTTTTTTATTGATTTTAACAGAAAACTGATGGAATTGTGGTGAATTCTCAATTGGTTTTGTTAAAATTTCCAGCAGAACGTGCAATGCATGGAGGGGGCTCGAACCTTGATTGAAATCCAACTTCAGATATTTTTTTTCTTGTTTTAAAGTCAGTCTTTTTTCATTTTGGACGTTCTTCTGTCTGTTATTGTCCTATGATAAGCCCTGCCACTGTTTCAGTGCACAGACTGAGATTTCTTTATGATGGTGTGGAGAAGGCAGGAGGAATGATAAATGGCCAGGAAAACCACCGACTCAATGCTTTCTGTCATAGTCATGTCCTCTTCTCCCATCATACATGCCTTTTCTCCAGTGAGTTCAACCGTTATTATGTGGCATTGTCATTTTACAAGGGAGGACTAGCCCAGAAATTTCTGATGGATGCCAAGAAGATGGAGTAGCCCTCTGTATTTTGCAGATGATTGATAGGTTTGGTCTCCTGAGTTGTGGAAAGTGGACTCATAGAGAACAGCCTGTTTGAGGCTTCCCTTCCTCCCCACAACCAAATACATTTTAAGAGTCATTCTAGGTAGTTGCATCATTTGTAAATAGGTGCCAGTTTTTCATTTGTAAATATGTGTCTGTTTTTACGGAGTCGATTTTTAACTTTGATGTTGGTGAACTTGTCAACCCCACCCGCCCAAAGGCAGACTCTTAAATCTGGGCTTCCCTGGTGGTTCAGATGGTAAAGAATCCACCTGCAATGCGGGAGACCTGGGCTTGATCCCTGGGTTGGGACAGTCCCCTGGCGAAGGGAAAGGCTACCCACTCCAGTATTCTGGCCTAGAGAATTCCATAGACAGAGGAGCCTAGCAGGCTACATACAGTCCATGGAGTTGCAAAGAGTCGAGCACGACTGAACGACTTTCACTTTATTTTAAATCCAGAGGGTGAATGAATAACATGACTAATATGGTTCTTTTCTGCATTCAGTGTCAGATAACTTGATTCAATTAGGAGGAGCGTATTTTCTGACTTGGGAAGAAAGATCTGGAGATTCTAGTTAGACACAGCAACTTGAGCAGATGTGTTTGCCTCCGCTAGTTCCCGAACACCTTGCTGAAATGAAAGGAGTGAAAAGGCTGGAAACACACCAGAGCAAAGAGAACTGGAGAGGAGATGATGGGTTGGAAATGCCTGGAATTTCTGGGTAAAATAAATTGGAAGGAGGGATTACTAGAGCAGAGAGAGAGTCGAATCCCTTGTGCTTGTGGAGGAAAGGGCCCATGAGCAGGAACAAGTTTATACTTCAGAACCCTGGAAAAGACAGGAATGGGCAATATTAGATATTGGAGAAGCTGGGAGTGAAATATAGGGCAAAAACAGGAAATTTGTTGGAAGTCTGAATTGGGTATGTTATAACTCTCCAGGCCCCCTTCCCCTGTATGTGCAGATAGCAAATAGCTAGTGTGTGCTCTCACTCTTAGTCAGAAATGAGATTTATTCTATGGAGACCAAGAGCTAGAGTGATTCTAGGCACTGGAACATTCTGCGCAGCTGAGGGTAGTCTGTTGTAATTAGCAGTGAGATCCCTAGCTCTCTCCTGCCATCTTTTTCCAGTAGCATTGGCAGACAGTCCTGTCACTCCCAAATGGAATGTGTGTGTATGTGTGTGTTATGTGTGTGTATGCGCCTGTGGGCCCTCAGTCACTCAGGCACCTCTGACTCTTTGTGACCCCGTCGACTGTAGCTCACCAGGCTCCTCTGTCCATGGAATTTTCCAGGTAAGAATACTGGAGTGGGTTGCCATTTTGTACTGCAGGGGATCTTCCCAACCCAGGAATCGAACCCCCCGTCTCCTGCATTGACAAGTGTATTCTTTAACACTGAACCACCTGAATGAGTGAATGTTTATTTTCTGGAGAAACTAGCTCTAAAGAAAAGATCTATAGATTTTTTTATACTTGAAGGATCTCAGATGCCTATCTGCCCACCCTGCAGTGAAATACATCAGTTGATAAACCACAGCCCTTGCCCACAGTGTTCCCAGTCATTTAAAAATTTCTCCCTCTTAAATATATCCACAGATCACCAAGTATTTGGAGTACACCCCCAACAAGAAAGAAACAGGTTGTACATGAGCAAAAACTACTAAAAAGGAGCTTGGAGAAACTAAATTAACAATTGGTTGAGGAGCAGGAGGAATGATTCAAATAAACAAAAGAGAAAATTAACATAGGGAAATAAGAGAAGGCATTGTTTCTATGAAAAGGAATGTGATGCTGTGACATTCAGAACAATTAAAGAACAAGAGAGACCTCGTGAAAATGAAAAAAATTGAAAGCAGAAATAATTTAATCAATAGAACAATATAACCATTAAAGGGAATAATATCGAGGAAAGTATAGCAAGTTGACCACATAATCTACAACTGATAGTGTTTTTGTTAAAAGAGCCAAGTGAAAGGAAATAAATCTTCAAGTGATAAAAAAAATTGTTATAGAACTGAAGGATACAGCTTATGCATTCTAAGTCATAACCAAATTCATGGAAAAAAAAAAAAAGCCAAGAACATCATCATGAATAAGGCTTGAAGACTAGATCCTAAAGGCTTTTAAATGAGAAAAATATGTGTTGTATACAATAGATTAAGAATGCAAGTGATGGGGACTCCCCTGGTGGTCCAGTGGTTATGAATCACCTTGCAATGCAGGGGACTCTGGTTCGATCCCTATTCAGGGAATAAGATCCTACATGCAATGGAGCAACGGAGCCCGCGGGCCTCAAATAGAGAGTCCGTGTGCCACAACAAAAGATCCTACAGGACGCAAGGAAGATCCTGCCTACTGCAACTAAGACCTGATGCAGCCAAGTAAATAAATATGAAATAAATAAGTAGTGATTTCACTAAAAATGAATAAAAAAAAGATTTTCTGTCTGGAATGAACACAGAGCTTGAGTAAACAAAAACTTTTTTAAAAAAAGAAGGCAACTAATACAGGATGCCCCTGCAGCAGTATGGAAACTAGAAGTAGTAAATGAGAGATCACAGGTCTAGGGATCAATCAACACAATTTGGAGGGGGAGATATGAGGGTGTCAGACTACGGACTACCTGATATCTTTGCCCATAGAATACCTGTATCTTAACCGCTTTTAGTGTTGGAGAGTTTGGCAGGGGTCTAAGCAAAAGGGAAAAAAAAAAGAGAGGTGACAATGAAATCTGAGAAAATAATGAAGTTTAAAAAAAAATCAGTACACTATCTGGCTCATCACAGAAACTATAGACTCATAATAATGCAAACATTGCACATTATCTTGGGCTTCTCAGGTGGCCCTAATGGTAAAGAACCCACCTGCCAATGCAGGAGACATAAGAGACATGGGTTCCATCCCTGGCTGGGGAAGATCCCCTGGAGGAGGGCATGGCAATCCGCTCCAGTGTTCTTGCCTGGAGAATCCCATGGACAGGGGAACCTGAAGGGCTACAGTCCAAAGCATCGTGAAGAGTCAGACATGAGCACATTACCTTAACCCAAAGTAGAGTTTTTATATATTCCAGAAAAAATTGACTCAAGAGCTATGTAATCATTTGCTTTTACTAAGAATAATAAATCACCAAACATAGTTTTAATTACATTTAAAGTGATTCCTGTAAATGTGTTAAATTCATTTGAATTTAGCTCTATATTAAAGAAGATACCTTCTCAAAGAAAAAGGGTTTAAGTTCTGAGAGAACAATACATAATACTAATAAACAGTTGGAATCAGGGTTTTTTTGAGAGGAAACAATTTTGTAGCAGGTAGAAATTTCAGAATTTTAAATGGCATTAAATATATGGGGAAAGGGACCACAGAGGATGAGATAGTTGGATGGCATCACCAATTCAATGGACATGAGTTTGAGTGAACTCTGGGAGTTGGTGATGGACAGGGAGGCCTGGCGTGCTACAGTCCAAGGGGTTGCAAGAGTCAGACATGACTGAGCAACTGAACTGAACTGAAATATATGAACCAAGAGGAATGGTCTAAGGGAGAATACTGTGACTTTCCATACTGGAAAAATATTTTGAAAAACAATGTACTTATATCTAAACCTAACGGTATATTTTGATGTCGTGTAATGGTTTGGAACAAAATCCTGGATTCAGCTTGGGAAACATTCCACAATATTATTTGAAATAGCAATTCGTTAATGAGCAGTTTGCTGCTGCTAAGTCGCTTCAGTTGTGCCCGACTCTGTGCAACCCCATAGATGGCAGCCCACCAGGCTCTTCTGTCCATGGGATTCTCTAGGCAAGAATCCTGGAGTGGGTTGCCATTTCCTTCTCCAAATGAGCAGTTTATTAAGTTGTTAAACCAAATTCTGTAGCTTTCTCTATTGCTCAACTACTAATACTTTGCAGAAAAAATTAGTCTCCATGAAGAAATCTTCATGGCAGGAGAGGGAATGATTTTTTTTATGACAGGTAAAACATTATATTTTTCTTTGCTCATTCAGCTAATTTCTTTTTTAACAATAGCAATTAAAAAATGGTGATGATTTCACTTTTTATTCTAATCAGCCTCATGCTGATTATAAGCTGAAGGTTCACTTAAATTTTTTTTTACAGTATGCTTGATTGTTAATTTCCAGGTCAGTGTCCAATCTATCAAAGTTTCATGGGGTGATAATTTATGCTTATAATGGACAGTCTATTTAAAACTGTGGTGAGGTTACCCTGTCTAAAGCCTCTGAAGTACAAGGGCCACTCTCTCACTCACTCAGAATCACATCACATTACACTTTGCTGATTTCCCATCTTTAATGACTGTGTTTTGTTCAAATAAAACTTCAACCTTCTCACAGCCTAATTTATCACTAGCAGCTCACATTTTATTACTTGTGTCCTTCGTCCCTGTCTCCCTCTCTCCCTCCCTGCCTCCCTTTCTTCCTTCTTTAATACTATCCCACAAGTAAAGGTATGGTTTCTCTTTCCCAAGTAATGCCTGTCTCTTTTATTCTTGGATTTGAGAGCACCAAATTATTTTATGGTGTTTATAGTACAGATTAACTGAAAATTCCTTCCTTGATTCCAGTGTCAAATAAACTATTTTTTCAAACCGCAAAGAAATCCGTATAACATTTCAGCAATAAGCCAACAATAGAATCAGAGAATTTTAGGGTTGAAATGAACCCTAGAAAGTATTTCCTCCATGTCCATCTATTAAAACTAAAGACTATTTTTCTTGAAGAGGGACCTTTTCATTTCCCCTGAGAAAATAGTCCCCCAAAGAAGTCACATCACTAAGGTGCTGTCCACAGTGCTCCATGTCTTGAGCAGCTTAAATAATAAGATTCAAGTTGCCTGTAATCTTTTACCTGGAATTGGCAGTCTACAGCAAGTTCTAGCGTGAGACCAGTGTTAGCCACGAACTGGGCAGGCTGCTGACGGGTTTATGTCTAGTAGAACCAGTGAACTAGCGAAGTCACTGTGTCATGTCCAACCCCATGGACTGCAGCCCACCAGGCTCCTCCATCCATGGGATTTTCCAGGCAAGAGTACTGGAGTGGGGTGCCACTGCCTTCTCCACTAGTAGAACAGTGCTTCTCAAACTCTCTGTCATGAATGACCAGTCCTTCTTTTTTCCTTCTTCCTTCTACTCCTCCTCTTCCTTCCAGTCCATTGCAGATTAATAATTTTATAAAATATAATAAAATTAATTTGTCAATGAATTAAAAGATGCAAGTACATTAGTGTTAAAGGTGAAGTCGCTCAGTCGTGCCGACTCTTTGCGACCCCGTGGACTGTAATGTACCAGGCTTCTCTGTCCATGGGATTCTCCAGGCAAGACTACTGGAGTGGATTGCCATTTCCTTCTCCAGGGGATCTTCCCGACCCAGGGATCGAACCCAGGTCTCCCGCATTGGAGGCAGACGCTTTAACCTCTGAGCCACCAGGGAAGCCCCTACATTAGTGTTAGGTTCAATTGATATTGTCAACTTCTAATAAAAAATTCGGTTTACCCCTAATATTTGTATTTATCTCATTAGGGTCTGGTATAAAGCAGTTCAGTTTGAGTATCAATGCTGTGGTCTCCTAGACTTGATATTGGGTAACAAGTTTACAATTTTCCCTTTGTTGGAATTGGAGAAATCTTAAAGTTTGGTCCAGTAATACAAAAGTTGATCCATCTTTTATGTCAGTTTTTGTGACAATTATTTGACATATTATTTTTGTCATTTTTATGTTAAATTATATAATGTTGAAATGATTTTGTAATACAGATTTCCTAGTAGGTAACTCATCAGCAGTTGCCTTATTAATGTTTCCATTATGTTGACCATTATAAAATTAAGAGGTGTGTGATAGCATTTTTGAGGGCTTACTAATGTAGACAAACTTATTATGTAATGGACAAAATATGTGCTATATGTATATCACACACACATATGCTTCAACTATCAACTTTTCAGCCCTTATGTTACCAAGGAACTCTCGTTAAAATGGAGCTTCCCTGATGGCTCAGATGGCAAAGAATCTGCCTGCAATGCAGCAGACCAGGGTTTGATCCCTGGTTTGGGAAGATTCCCTGGAGAAGGGAATGGCTACCCAGTCCAGTGTTCTTGCCTGGAGAATTCTATGGACAGAGGAGCCTGGTGGGCTGCAGTCCAAGGGGTGGCAAAGAGTTGGATACAACTGAGCAATCTTGGCTGACACTTTTTACTTTCTTCCTTTTCCCTCTTGTTTGCCATCCTCTCTCTCACCTCATTGGTGAGCCTTTCCATCATGTCAGAGGATTGCTTAATGGTCAGTTTTGACCTGTTATTCAAGTCCTATTTTGTGTCCAGCCCATGGTTCAGTGGGGTTCATCTCAACTCCCAGATGGGTTCAGTTTTTGACTTTAAATCAGAACCCTTAGGGCTCAGAAAGTTTCATTTTCTCAACAGAACTGCACATTTGTGGCTCTTTATGCTGTTTTACATACATTAAAAGTTTGCTTAGGGAATTCCCTGGTGGTTTCAGTGGTTAGGCATCTGCACTTCCACTGCAGAGAGTGCGGATTCATTCCCTAATCAGGCAACTAAGATGCCACGTGCTGTGCAGGATGGCCAAAAAAGAAAACAGTTTGCTTATTCACTATGAAGTACCACGCCAAGTGTTTGGGAACAAAAGATGAACACATGGGTCCCGCGGCCAAGCCAGGGCTTGGAGTTTAGTAGGAGATAAACATGTGAATAACTTGCTAACAGAAATGCTGTTAGAAGTCTCTTCAGGGTACAATGAGGACATAAAAGAGGGAGTAGGTTATTTATGTTGAGCATAAGTCAAGGACTTGACAAGAGTGCCACAGTTAAGCTATGTGAAAGCAGTTCAGCGGTGGAGGATGTGGGTATTCCAGGGAGGGGAGTTTGGGTGTGCAGTGTGTCCTTGGCCAGATAAATCTGAAAAGGTCACTGAGATGTGAAAAATGGTAGATTTGGGTTTTGGAGCTACATGTTCAGGCACCTCAATTTATCCAGCTTTTGTGATGGCTCCAGGATTTTTACTGTTTGGAAACCCCATATATTAAGAACCAGAAGTGGTACTTAACCTTGAGACTCAATCTGGAACCAGCACAGAACCTGACCTCTCTGAGGTATGTACTTTGAAAACAAATATTGGAAAGACTCAAGTGCAGCCAGTGGGCAATTACAATTTTGTAGACACATAGCTCTGTTTTGAAAGACTTAGGGAGATTTTTGAAGAAATGAGAAGTCCCATGGTTCAGTTCAGTCCAGTCACTCAGTTGTGTCTGACTCTTTGCAACCCCATGGACTGCAGCACGCAGGCCTCCCTGTCCATCACAAACTCCTGGAGTTTACTCAAACTCATGTCCATGGAGTCAGTGATGCCATCCAGCCATCTCATCCTCTGTCTTCCCCTTCTTCTCCTGCCTTCTGTCTTTCCCAGCATCAGGGTCTTTTCCAAGGAGTAAGTTCTTTGCATCAGGTGGCCAAAGTATTGGGGTTTCAGCTTCAGCATTAGTCCTTCCAATGAATATTTAGGACTGATTTCCTTTAGGATGGACTGGTTTGACCTCCTTGCAGTCCAAGGGACTCCAGTGCCACAGTGCTAAAGCATCAATTCTTTAGCGCTCAGCTTTCTTTTAGTCCAACTCTCACATCCATACTGGAGAGGGAACTGGAAACTCACTCCAGTACTCTTGCCTGGGAAATCCTATGGATTGCAATGAGTCGGACACAAATGAGTGGCTTCACTTTCACTTTTCACTTTCATGCATTGGAGAAGGAACTGGTAACCCACTCCATTGTTCTTGCCTGGAGAATCCCAGGGACAGAGGAGCCTGTTGGTCCCATAGAGTTGGACAAGACTGAAGTGACTTAGAAACAGCAGCACATCCATACATGACTACTGGAAAAACCATAGTCTTGACTAGATGGACCTTTGTTGGCAAAGTAATGTCTCTGCTTTTGAATATGCTGTCTAGGTTGGTCATAGCTTTTCTTCCAAGGAGCAAGGATCTTTTAATTTCATGGCTGCAGTCACCATCTGCAGTGATTTGGGAGCCCAAGAAAATAAATCCTCTCACTGTTTCCATTGTTTCCTCATTTATTTGCCATGAAGTGATGGGACCGAAGGCTGTGATCTTAGTTTTCTGAATGTTGAGTTTTAAGCCAACTTTTTCACTCTCCTCTTTCACTTTCATCAAGAGGCCCTTTAGTTCTTCACTTTCTGCCATAAGGGTGGTGTCATCTGCATATCTGAGGTGATTGATATTTTTCCCAGCAATTTTGCTTCCAGCTTGTGCTTCATCCAGCCTGGCATTTTGCATGATGTACTCTGCATTAAGTTGAATAACCAGGATGACAATATACAGCTTTGACACATTCCTTTCTCGATTTGGGAAAGGAGGAGTCAGAGCCTTATTAAGAGACTCCAGCAGTGTGGCTAAGAGAAGGGGCGTGGGGAGGTGTTTCCATGGTTACTTGTTTTCTCCATTCAACAAATAGTCATGAAGTCACCAGGTGCAGGGACTTAATGCAGAGCAACACAGAGATGGTTTTTGCCTGCATGGAACATAGAGGGAGGACTCAACCAGCCTCCAGATCTCTGCTCAGGTGACTAGGTGGAAACTGACACACCCAGAGCTGCAGGAAATATGAGAAGAGAGAGAGGCTCACATGTGTAGTTGAAGGTGACATTTCTGCAGTCGCAGATGATGTTCAGTTTTGAAAAAATGATGAGTGAGAGTATGTGAGAACTAGTTGGGAAACTTCAAGGTTGAAAGGTCTAGAGGCGTGCTTCTTCTTAGACCTTAATGTGTGTCTGGAACTTTCTGGCATCTTGTGAAAATGCAAATTTGGATGCAGATAGTATAATTGAAAGTGGAGTCTGACTGCTCACTGCTTAAAAGCCAATAAAGGAGCCAGGTTGGTGGAAAGGAAAGTTGACATTATTTTGGTTGCTGGCAACTGGGGGTGGAGAAGGAGGGGATATCTTTTCAAAGGCTGACCCCCTCCTGCTGACAATCAATGGGCAAGAGCTTTTATGAGCTGAGTGATGGGCCTCCATGAAGAAAGAGTCGTCTTGAAACTGATCATCAGTGGTCTGACGAGCATCGTCTTGACTGTTTTAAGTACAGTTAATCTTCAGTTCTATTTCCTTGAGGCCAGTTCTGAGAATTGTGGCAGCTTGTGTCCTGGCTACAGTCTAGTTATCCCATAGTTAACTTTGTCCACCTGGTGGGGGTTTCAGTATCTGTAACACAGCTCACAGGATATGACTCAGAATATTATCAGTAGCCTTTGAGAAGGAACCAAAGGTCCTGGACTATGTTTATTATAATAATACTACATTATTATTTCTTGTCTTCTTTGACCTTTCCTTTGTTTCTGCATATTCTACTTCTCTGATTAAACTTATTCTCTGGCTAGTTTTTCCACAGACAAAAGGCAAACAGAGCGCATAGCAGGCAAGGACCATAGGGTCTTGCTCTTGTTTCAGTAGGACTGGGTGGAGCCCGAGACTCTTCAGTTCTAAAAAGCTCGTGATGCTGACGCTGCTGGTTCATGGCCCATACTGGAAGCAGTAGAACTGTAGTTTTAAGACTGGTTAAATGTTGTTAACGTCCTTAAAAAAAGTGGATAGATAACAATGTGCTTTGGGAGAATAGCCACATTATTTCTTTCTGTCTTAGTCTCTCCCTGTCTACACATACACACACACACATACACACTTAAAGGTTTAGGAGAAACTTATAAACAAACTCTTTAAGAGCAGAACCACTCACAGATTGGGGAATGCCTACATATGTGTACGTACACATTCATTTATAATGAAATTGCTTTTGCAGAAAGTCCATAATCTCCAGGTCATCTGGAAAATATTTCTTTATGTCAAACATGGACAGAACATATTTTGTTGACTTTACTTAGGGTTGTCAGAGGGGAATAATGAACTCGTATTTACAGATAACCATTTCCAAACCACACTTTGTTTTTAAGTGTTGACTTTTCAACTCTAATCCATAAAATCTGAAAGGCAGTAAAGAAGAGAAAACAACATGTCCAGCTAACATTTTTAAGAAATGTGTTCCTGTTTCTTGCCTCAGGAAAAGAAGATAGCAAATGTCATTCGTGGAATAAAAGTATATAATTGCATGTCATATTCTGAACCTGCACTCAGAAGCGGTAGATGTTATTGGCTTTTCACATTTTGGTTGCCTCACTAGGCAAAACAGTTGAGAAAGAATCTTCAGATTTTTATTTTCTACATCACAGATAAGAGGACAGGCAAGAGTACAGAAAAGACTTTTTTTCTAACACACAGAGAATAACAAGAAGGGAGGGTTCCTTCTTAGGGGTTTTTGATGTGTTGAAATCCAGTCAATTTTAGATAGTAATGAGGCACTTGACTTAATCTATCTTTTCATAAGCGTTATTCTTACAGTGGCTGGAAACCAGTGTCTTTGCTCTGAGCATTGACATTACTGGGAGGAAATGAGTAAATATCACTCCCTTTTTAAAAAAAAAAGTTAATCCTTTTTTTTCTCATGGAGAATTGTTGTGTTGTTAAAATTTTTATTTATTTATTTTTGGCTGTACTGGATTTTCATTGCTGCACGGGCTGTTCTCTAATTGCTACAAGAAAGCTAGAGAAAACTAGGGTCTACTCTTCATTGTGATGCTCGGGCTTCCCATTGCAATGGCTTCTCTTGTGGAGCGTGGGCTTTAGTAGCTGCAGCACGTGGGCTCAGCAGTTGTGGCCACATGGGCTTAGTTTCTCTGTGGTATGTTGGATCTTCCCAGACCAGGGATTGAACCCGTGTCCCCTGCATTAGCAGGTGGACTCCTAACCACTGGACCACACAAGGACATCTTCACTCCCCTTTTCAATGGAAATATTTCTCTGATTTGGATTCCTCTGCTTCCTGTGTCTGTAGGATGATGCAGTCTGTGTGCCACTTAAGATATTCTAGGGCTGAGACTTTCCTCTCCTCGGTTGGGTTTGTAGATTTATTCCCTCTTACACTTGTTCTTTGATTCTGCTCTTATTTAATAGGGAAGAAGAAGTCAATTGCATGGAGGGTGATAGAGATGTTTCAGTCTTATTAATAGACCAGAACCTCATTAGGGAGACAGTTATTGTATAATGAAAGGTGTTTAATGTCATAAGACCTGGATTCAAATCCTAGCTCAGTTTCTGGCCAGTTTAATAACCATTTCATCAGAGCCTTGTCTCCTCAACATGGAATACTGCACAGGCAAGATGTATTTATGATATAGTAGTAGGTGTGCCTGCCAGGAGAAAATATCTTATGAAGGCAGTACTCATAATGAAGTATCTCTGATTGAAAAATACCTAAGTAATACATTGAACAATATGTATTTAATTTTTTAAAATTTTTGTGCATTTTTAGATTGCTTTCCATTTACAGTTATTACAAAATATTGGCTATATTCTTTATTTTGTAAAAGGATATGTACTTAAATATCTTATCTAATGGCACTGAAGACAAAATATCTTAAAAAAAGAGTCAAATTTAGAGAGATGGTAACGATGACTCTATATGCGAGACAGCAAAAGAGACATAAATGTAAAGAACAGACTTTTGGTCTCTGTGGGAGAAGGCGAGGGTGGGATAATTTGAGAGAATAGCACTGAAACATGTATATTACCATATGTGAAATAGATTGCCAGTCCAGGTTGGATGCATGAGACAGGGTGCTCAGGGCTGCTGCACTGGGATAACCCAGAGGGATGGGATGGGGAGGGAGGTGGGAGGGGGGTTCACGATGAGGGACACATGTTCACCCATGGCTGATTCATGTCAATGTATGGCAAAAACCACTACAATATTGTCAAGTAGTTAGCCTCCAATTAAAATAAATAAATTTTAAAAGAATAAAACAGTTTTACAAAAAAAAAGAGTCAAATTTATACTTTAAGATTTCTAACTGTTTAGCATGGAAATTGGTGACAAAATTCTCTGATGCAAAAGCTGTAGAGCTGAATGATTGATGGATTCAGGAGCAAATAATACAAAATGTTGATAAACTGTGAAGTATAAAAACACGTCTTTGTAAATGATCATTTTGACCACAGAATATCATTTTTTTTTTTACCTTGTCAATTATAATCCTCCCAACGTCTTAGGTCTTTTCTTTTTCTAGCATGGTCCACAAATTTTACTTTCCTGTTCCTTTCTTTCAGGAGACATGCTTTGCTTGGATGCTTCTTAAAAATTATTTAACTGAATATATAAAGACATAAAGCAAATCCACAGCTGCACTAACATGCATAAGGCTTATAACCACTCTAATTCTACCTTTTGGTATCCTAGAAAAGAAAACACTACCTTGTGTTCCACTAAGGTTAAACTGTGTATGCGTTATATTTTGTATAAGAAAAACAAAATAATTAGCTTGAGTCTAAGATTTTTTTTTTCTATACTTATACTAGAACAATTTGGCTCATACTGAAATGAAATTAACCTGATCCCTAGCTAGAATCTATAAAATATGATGGCAAATATGAGATATGTCTATGTATTTGCCTTAAATGATGAATTAGTATTGTAGAAGATTAGGCACTATTGGAAATATCGGAGATTTCCCTGCAGAATTTCACCAAATAGCTCTGTGCTTCTTATTGATAATATGGAAATGTAAGAAGTAGATTTTGTATTTAGTTACAGTCATTAGAACTCAGGGCTGCTGATTTTGATTCTGTGTATGGGTGAAAGACCAAGGTAGACTGTGTGTTTTCAAGCATTAGAGGAAATCTTTGTAAGAATTATCTTGGCTAAAATTGCCTATAAAATTTCTTCTCTTGGTGACCTCAATTAAATTTTGGATCCTGAAACTTACTAACTTAAAATAAGTACTGAAATGTTTGTTTATTACCCTTAATATATTAGGCTCAGAATAACTCAGACACAATTTCCCTAGGTTATGTGGTAAATCTAACTGCCCACAGAGAAAAATTTCTTACTTTCTCATCTGATTCTTATACTCACTACAAACAATACTATTTATGGCAGTTAGGCAACATTTGATACTAACATAGTTCAGTTCAGTTCAGTCGCTCAGTCGTGTCCGACTCTTTGCCACCCCATGAATCACAGCATTGCCAGGCCTCCCTGCCCATCACCAACTCCTGGAGTTCACTCAGACTCACGTCCATTGAGTCCGTGATGTCATCCAGCCATCTCATCCTCTGTCGTCCCCTTCTCCTCCTGCCCCCAATCCCTCCCAGCATCAGGGTCTTTTCCAATGAGTCAACTCTTCGCATGAGGTGGCCAAAGTACTGGAGCTTCAGCTTTAGCATCATTCCTTCCAAAGAACACCCAGGGTTGATCTCCTTCAGAATGGACTGGTTGGATCTCCTTGCAGTCCAAGGGACTCTCAAGAGTCTTCTCCAACACCACAGTTCAAAAGCATCAATTCTTCGGTGCCAGCCTTCTTCACAGTCCAATTCTCACATCCATACATGACCACAGGAAATACCATAGCTTTGACTAGACAGACCTTAGTTGGCAAAGTAATGTCTCTGCTTTTGAATATACTATCTAGGTTGGTCATAACTTTTCTTCCAAGGAGTAAGCGTCTTTTAATTTCATGGCTACAGTCACCATGTGCAGTGATTTTGGAGCCCAAAAAAACAAAGTCTGACACTGTTTCTACTGTTTCCCATCTATTTCCCATGAAGTGATGGGGCCAGATGCCATGATCTTCGTTTTCTGAATGTTGAGCTTTAAGCCAACTTTTTCACTCTCTTCTCTCACTTTCAACAAGAGGCTTTTTAGCTCCTCTTCACTTTCTGCCATAAGGGTGGTGTCATCTGCATATCTGAGGTGATTGATATTTCTCCCAGCAATCTTGATTCCAGCTTGTGTTTCTTCCAGTGCAGCGTTTCTCATGATGTACTCTGCATAGAAGTTAAATATAAGAAAGTAAAAACCACTTGGTAGTCACTGTTGGCAGCTATTTTAAATCACAAATGGATTAAAAGATTCATTATTATGTAAAAAGTGATTAGTCTTTTCTTTGCCATTTAATTAAAAACAGGATTGATGACTCTGTAAATATTTCCCTACTTCTGGGTCTGTTGGTCACCAACAATTTAAAAGGTTGAGTTACATATTTAAATTAGTTTTGTCAGCTAATAGGGATTTATGTTATTTCTTAAAGTTCCTTGGATTAGACTTTCTCAGTGGATCTTCTCTGTTTTAGTAGTAAATGGTAAAAAAAAAAAAATGACTTAAAACAGAGAGAGCCTGTCTACTGGTCTTGCTGGAAAGAATGGATTATATTATTGATGCTTTAAGGGTTTCCTTAACTGTGTCCTTCTAGGCTTTTTTGGCAGAATAGCTCCCAGGAGAAGCAGATGTTTAAATGGTAATGAATTCCCTGAAATTGTGTTCAGCTAGCACTGTTGGGCTTCCCAGGTGACTCAGTGATAAAGAATCCACCTGCCAGACAGGAGACAAGGGAGATGCAGGTTTGATCCCTGGGTCAGAAAGATCCCTTGGAGGAGGAAATCCACTCCAGTATTTTTCCATGGAGAACTCCATGGTCAGAGAAGCCTGGTAGTCTATAGTCCCATAGGGTTGCAAAAGTCGGACACAACTGAGCAACTGAAAGCACAGTCACATCAAACAGGATCAGTGTGTTTCCTTTTTCCTGGTTACCTTAAACTCAGCAGTTAATGAATGAACAAATAAAATCTTTATTGCAAAGTTTTCATAACATTGAACTTTATAAGATAATTAAATTATAAGTAAATCCATTGTTTAGAAAAATTCCAGAGGGCTTAGGTCATATTTTATTAACATTAAAATGATCTGGTTTACAATTGGAAGTTTGATGATGAGTCTTAGAAGTTATATTCTAATGATCTTGGTGGTTTATTCACTAAGCTGTGTCTGACTCTTGCAATCCCATGGACTGTAGCCTGCCAGGCTCCTCTGTCCATGAGATTTCCAGGCAAGAGTACTGGAGTGGTTTGCCATTTCTTCAGGATCTTCTTAAAGATCTTGCTGCATATAATTAAGATCTAATTAATGATCTTGCTGCATATAATTAAGACCAAAGAGAGCACAAGCATAAAAGAAGATGAAGATTCATAGTGTGTCTTAATATGGATGCTTTTTACATTTGGAGTGAAGTCATTCTTCATTTTAGAAAAGGCAGAGGAACCAGAGATCAAATTGCCAACTTTTATTGGATCATCGAAAAAGCAAGAGAGTTCCGGAAAAACATCTACTTCTGCTTTATTGACTATGCCAAAGCCTTTGAGAGTGTGGACCACAACAAACTCTGGTAAATTCTTAAAAAGATGGGAACACCAGACCATCTGACCTACCTCTTGAGAAATCTGTATGCAGGTCAGGAAGCAACAGTTAGAACTGGACATGGAACAACAGACTGGTTCCAAATCAGGAAAGGAGTACACCAAGGCTGTATATTGTCACCCTGCTTATTTAACTTATATGCAGATACATCATGAGAAATGCTGGGGTGGATGAAGCACAAACTGGAATCAAGATTGCTTGGAGAAATATCAATAACCTCAGATTTGTGGATAACACCACTCTTATGGCAGAAAGCAAAGAAGAACTAAAGAGCTTCTTGATGAAAGTGAAAGAGGAGAGTGAAAAAGTTGGCTTAAAGCTCAACATTCAGAAAACGAAGATCATGGCATCTGGTCCCATCACTTCATGGGAAATAGATGGGGAAACAGTGTAAACAGTGTCAGATTTTATTTTGGGGGGGGCTCCAAAATCACTGCAGATGGTGACTGCAGTCGTGAAATTAAAAGATGCTTACTCCTTGAAAGAAAAGCTATGACCAGCCCAGACAGCATATTAAAAAGCACAGACATTAGTTTGCTGACAAATGTCTGTGTAGTCAAAGGTATGGTTTTTCCAGTAGTCATGTATGGATGTGAGAGTTGGACTGTAAAGAAAGCTGAGTGCCAAAGAATTGATGCTTTTGAACTGTGGTTTTGGAGAAGACTCTTGAGAGTCCCTTGGACTGCAAGGAGATCCAACCAGTCCATCCTAAAGGAAATCAGTCCTGAATATTCATTGGAAGGACTGATGCTGAAGCTGAAACTCCAATAGTTTGTCCACCTGATGCAAAGAATGGACTCATTTGAAAAGACTTTGATGCTGGGAAAGACTGAAGGTGGGAGAAGGGCATGACAGAGGATAAGATGATTGGATGGCATCACCGACTCGATGGACATGAGTTTGAGTAAACTCTGGGAGTCAGCGATGGACAGGGAGACTTGGCGTGCTGCAGTCCATGGGAGCGCAAAGAGTCGGACACGACTGAGTGACTGAATTGACTAACTGACATTCTTCATTGTGCAAGAGTGCCTGGTGCTTTGTAGGGTGGTTCATCAACCCAGGTCCCCACTCCCTGGATGGCGGTGGAGCCCACCTTTCATTGTGATCATTAAACTCTTGCATAGATTTCTAGGTACTCCCAGTGGGACTGCTACTTCATTAACTGTAATTGCTTATCATAAGACTTAATTGTTCTTACTTAAGTTGTCACCCATTATGTTCTCCCTCAGATACCCAGCTCTTTTCTTTCACCCTTGATCCCAATACCATTGCCATCCCCAAACCTCATTCCAAGCCTTGCTTTAGTGAATCCAAAGATTCTCTTGAATCATTCATTTTTTTTCTTTCTCTACTGGCTTCTTTCTTTCAACATATAGACAATCTTATTTGTTTAAACATACATAAATTCAAACAAAACAGTTAACATTCAAACAAAATTTTGTATTCTAAAATTTTATCTTCTTATGCGTCTTTCAGTTTTTTAGATCGTAGATCCTGGGAATTAGCCTTATTTTTTTTTTTTAATAGATCTCTTAATAAATATAAAGGAGAGCTTGCTCTGTTTGTTTTCAGTGGGAAAATGAATGTAACATTAATAACTGTTTGATAAGATTCATATGCTCATTGTATTTCCAGGCTGGCTTGCAGACTGCTCTTTGGGGGTTGGAGTTTTTGGTTTCACTCTTGTTTGTTATTTTCTAGGATGTGATGTCTGTTAATGATGAGTGGTATATTTTTAACTAATTTCCTTCCTTCCTCTTCTCTCATTTTTTTCTTTCTTTCTAAATATGCTGACATTACATTTTTTTCAGGTTGCAAGTAGCCTAAGTTTAATTATACACCCACCAAATTCTGTGTTTTGGAAGGAATTTTATCCTTTCTCACTGGCAATTCCCAAATTAAAATTTTCTCCAATTATTATTTTTAAATGTGTATTTTTAAAAAAAATATTGCCCTTTACCTCTCTTTCTTAAGAAGCTTGATGAAGGATGATTCATCATCAGATTGAGAAAGGTTTGCTATGGAAATAATTTACATGAGAAATACCAGTTGATTTTTATCACCTTTTGAAGCAAATGTATTTGTCTTTCTCTTCTAATATAGGCACGTAAATATCTGGATAATTTGCATAATAGATACTTTTCTATTATGGAAGACATTTTAAATCATCTCCTATAGCCCTACAAGCATGCTCCTTTCTCAGTTTTCTGCTTTTCATTATTGAAATTTCATGAAGAGAGTTGTAATTTCTTTATCCTTTGCATTATTCTGCTGCTTCAAAATATACTGAGACCTAGCTACTTATAGTTAGTACATTATCTCTTGCAAACTTACATACCATGATAATCATTTCTTCTTTGGAAAGTATTTATAGTAATATTTATCATCAGTTCAGTTCAGTCGCTCAGTCGTGTCCAACTCTTTGTGACCCCATGAACTGCAGCACACCAGGCCTCCTTGTCCATCACCAACTCCTGGAGTTCACTCAAACTCACGTCCATCGAGTCGGTGATGCCATCCAGCCATCTCATCCTCTGTTGTCCCCTTTTTCTCCTGCCCCCAATCCCTCCCAGCATCAGAGTCTTTTCCAGTGAGTCATCTCTTCTCATGAGGTGGCCAAAGTAATGGAGTTTCAGCTTTAGCATCATTCCTTCCAAAGAACACCCAGGGTTGATCTCCTTCAGAATGGACTGGTGGGGTCTCCATGCAGTCCAAGGGACTCTCAAGAGTCTTCTCCAACACCACAGTTCAAAAGCATCAATTCTTCGGCGCTCAGCCTTCTTCACAGTCCAACTCTCACATCCATACATGACCACAGAAAACACCATAGCCTTGACTAGATGGACCTTAGCTGGCAAAGTAATGTCTGCTTTTCAGTATGCTATCTAGGTTGGTCATAACTTTTCTTCCAAGGAGTAAGCGTCTTTTAATTTCATGGCTGCAATCACCATCTGCAGTGATTTTGGAGCCCCCAAATAAAGTCTGACACTTTCCACTGTTTCCCCATCTATTTGCCATGAAGTGATGGGGCCAGATGCCATGATGTTAGTTTTCTGAATGTTGAACTTTAAGCCAACTTTTTCACTCTCCTCTTTCACTTTCATCAAGAGACTTTTTAGTTCCTCTTCACTTTCTGCCATAAGGGTGATGTCATCTGCATATCTGAGGTTATTGACATTTCTCCCAGCAGTCTTGATTCCAGCTTGTGCTTTTCCAGCCCAGTGTTTTTCATGATGTACTCTGCATATATAAAGATTATTTAATGTATATATGTGGTTGACATAAGAAGAAGACACTGTGTACTCACCATCTGAACCTTAAGAAAAGACATTAGAATCTTTAAAGCATCCTGTATCCTCTCACTGATCACCTTTCTCTCCACTTTTCCACTGAGGTTAACTCTGTACTGAATTTTGTGTAAATCACTCCCATTCTTTTATGTATACTTTTGCTACTTATGTATCTGTGTGCTGCTTGAGTGCTAAGTCGGTTCAGTGGTGTCCAACTCTTTGTGACCCTATGGACTGTAGCCTGCCAGGCTCCTCTGTCCATGAAATTCTCCAGGCAAGAGTACTGGAGTGGGTTGCCATTTCTTCCTCTAGGGGATCTTCCCGAGCCAGGAATTGAAGCAGCATCCCTTCTGTCTCCTGCGTTGGTAGACAGTTTCTTTACCACTAGCGCCACCTGGAAAGCCTAACTATATATGTATCTGCAAGCAATATTCTATTAGTTTTGCCTGGTTTTGAAATTTATATCAATATAATGATATTTAATGATTTTCTTTGAAGACTTTTTACTCACTATTATGTTTGCAAGCTTCGTCCATGCTGATGCATGTAACAGTTATCTCTTGTTCTCTGCTCTGGAGTATTGTTTCCAATGGATAGTTCAGTCATGCAGTCGTGTTCGACTCT
>SJXQ01008951.1:6869-28641 GCA_006408695.1 Aepyceros melampus | reverse complement strand
AGGGGACGACAGAGGATGAGATGGCTGGATGGCATCACTGACTCAATGGGTGTGCGTCTGAGTGAACTCTGGGAGTTGGTGATGGACAAGGAGGCCTCGCGTGCTACAATTCTTGGGGTCACAAAGAATCGGACATGACTGAGCAACTGAACTGAACTGAGCTGACTTGTCAGTAATACGCAGAGATTTTTCACAGAAGAAATCCCAAATATAATAACTCAGACTAAATGAAAAGACAGAAATATTGTGAGGATGAAGGAACAAGTTAAAAACCCACAAGACCAAGCAAATGAAGAGGAAATAGGCAAGCTACCTGAAAAAGAATTCAGAGTAATGATGATAAATATATCTAAATATATCTAAAACCTTGGAAATAGGATAGAGGAAATGCAAGAATCAATTAACATTTAACAATGACCTAGAAGAAATAAAGAATAAGGTAACAGAGATGAACAACACCATTACTGAAATTAGAAATACTCTAGAAAGAATCAATAGCAGAATAACTGAGGTAGAAAAACTGATAAGTGAGCTAGATGGTAGAATTGTGAAAATAACTGCTGAATAGCAGAATAAAGAAAAAATGAAAAGAATTGAGGACAGTCTCAGACTTTTGGGACAGTATTAAATGCACCAACATTAAAATTGTAGGCATCTCAGAAGAAGAGAAAGAGAAAGGATCTGGAAAATCTTTCAAGAAATTATAGATGAAAACTTCCCTAACACTGGAAAGGGAATAGTTAATCAAATTTGGGGAGCACAGAGTCTGGTATAGGATAAACCCAAGGAGAAACACACCCAGGGACATTCTGATGAAACAAACAAAATTTAAACACAAATGAAAAATATTAAAAGCAGTAAGGGAAATGCAGCAAATTACATACAAGTGAATCCCCATAAGGTTAACAGCTGATTTTTCAGCAGGAACTCTACAGGCCAGAAGGGAGTGGCAGAATATATTTAAAGTAATGGAAGGGAAAAACCTAAGCAAGATTACACAGCAAGGATCTCGTTCAAAATTGATGGAGAAATCAAAAGCTTTACAGACAAGCAAGAGTTAACAGAATTTCTCACCAGCAAACCAGCTTTACAACAGATGTTAAAGGGACTTCTCTAGGCAAGAAACAGAAGAGAAAGAAAAGACCTACAAAAACAACCCAGAAAAATTAAGAAAATGCCAATAGGAACATATATGTAAATAATTAATTTAAATGGATTAAATACTATGAGCAATTATATGCCAGTAAAATGGAAAACTAGGAAGAAATAGACATATTCTTAGAAAAGTACAACATTCCAAGACTGAAACAGGAAGAAACAGAAAATAAGAATAGGCCAGTCACAAGCACTGAAATCAAAATGGTGAAAAATTTTCCGACAAACAAATCCTAGGGACCGATGATTTCATAGGTGAATTCTATCAAATATTTAGAGAAAAGCAAACACCTATCCTTCTCAAACTCTTCCAAACATTTGCAGAGAGAGGGATGGACAATCCCAAAGTCATTTTATAAGACCTCTGTCATTCTGATAGCAAAACCAAAGATACCACACAAAAAAATTACAAGCCAGTGTAACTGATGAACACTGATGCAAAACTCCTCCACAAAATACTTGCAAACAGAATCAAACAGCAAATTAAAGGATCAGACACCATGATCAAGTGGAGTTTATACTAGGGATGCACGGATTCTTCAGTATACAAAAATCAATCAATGTTACATCATATTAACAGATTGAAAGGTAAAACCCATATGATCATCTCAATAGATGCAGGAAAAGCTTTTGAAAAAATTCAACACCCATTTATGATAAAAACTCCAGAAAATAAGCATAGAAGAAACCAACCTAAATCTAATGTACACTATATAAAGGCAAACCCACAGCAACCATTATTCTGAATGTTGAAAAACTGAAACAATTTCCTCTAAGATCATGAACAAGACAAAGATCCTCTCTCTTGCCACTGTTATTTAATGTAGTTCTGGAATTCTTAGTCAGGGTATCAGAGAAGAAAAATAAATTTAAAAATCCAGATTGGAAAAGAAGAAGTAAAACTTTCACTGTTTACAGATGACATGATAGTATACATAGAGAGCCCTAAAAATGCCACTCAAAAATTACTAGAGCTAATCAATGAATTAAGTAAAGTCCAAGGATTCAAAATTAATACACAGAAGTCCCTTGCATTCCTATACACTAACAATGAAAAATCAGAAAGAGAAATTAAGGAAACATCATTGCAATAAAAACAATAAAACACCTAGAAATAAAACTACTTAAAGAGACAAAAGGTCTGTATGCAGAAAACTATAAGACACCAATAAAGGAAATCAAGGATAACATAAACAGATGGAGAGATATAACATGTTCTTGGATTGGAGAATCAATATTGTGAAAAAGACCCTACTAAGCAAAGTAATGTATAGGTTGACTGCAATCTTTATCAAATTACCAATGGCATTTTTCATAGAACACACACAAAAAATTACAATTTATATGAAAACACAAATATCCTGAATAAACAAAGCAATCTTGAGAAAGAAAAACAGCTGGATGAATAAACCTTCCTGACTTCAAACTAGATAGAAAACCCAGAGATAAACCCATGCACCCATGGGCACCTTATCTTTGGCAAAGGAGGCAAGAATATACAATAGATAAAAGATAGCATCTTCCATAAGTAGTGCTGGAAAAATTGGAGAGCTACATGTGAAAGAATGATATTAGAACACGTCCTAATACCATACACAAGAAGAAACTCAAAATGAATTAAAGAGCTATTTGTAAGGCCAGGCGCTCTAAAACTTTTGGAGGAAAACATAGGCAGAACATTCTTTGATATAAGTTGCAGCAAGATCCTCTTTGAGCCACTACCTGTGTTGTGCTCTGCTTAGTCGCTCAGTCGTGTCTGACTCTGAAACCCCATGGACTGTAGCCTGCCAGGCACCTCTGTCCATGGGGATTCTCCAGGCAAGATTACTGGAGTGGGTTGCCATGCACTCCTCCAAGTGATCTTTCCAACCCAGGGAGCAAACCCAGGTCTCCTGCATTGCAGGAGGATTGTTTACCATCTGAGCCACCATGGAAGCCCAGCCCACCTCCTCAGTTCAGCTCAGTTCAGTCGCTCAGTCGTGTCCAACTCTTTGCAACCCCATGAATCGCAGCACGCCAGGCCTCCCTGTCCATCTCCAGCTCCTGGAGTTCACCCAAACTCATGTCCATCGAGTGGGTGATGCCATCCAGCCATCTCATCCTCTATCGTCCTCTTCTCCTCCTGCCCCCAATCCTTCCCAGCATTAGAGTCTTTTCCAATGAGTCAAGTCTTCGCATGAGGTGGCCAAAGTATTGGAGTTTCAGCTTTAGCATCAGTCCTTCCAATGAACACCCAGGACTGATCTCCTCAGAATGTACTGGTTGGATCTCCTTGCAGTCCAAGGGATTCTCAAGAGTCTTCTTAAACACCACAGTTCAAAAGCATCAATTCTTCAGTGCTCAGCTTTCTTCACAGTCCAACTCTCACATCCATACATGACCACAGGGAAAACCATAGTCTTGACTAGACAGACCTTTGTTGACAAAGTAATGTCTCTGATTTGAATATGCTATCTAGGTTGGTCATAACTTTTCTTCCAAGGAGTAAGCGTCTTTTAATTTCATGGCTGCAGTCACCATCTGCAGTGATTTTGGAGCCCAGAAAAATAAAGTCTGACACTTTTTCCACTGTTTCCCTATCTATTTGCCATGAAGTGATGGGACTGGATACCATGATCTTCATTTTCTGAATGTTGAGCTTTAAGCCAACTTTTTCACTCTCCTCTTTCACTTTCATCAAGAGGCTTTTTAGTTCCTCTTCACTTTCTGCCATAAGGGTGGTGTCATCTGCATATCTGAGGTTATTGATATTTCTCCCAGCAATCTTGATTCTAGCTTGTGCTCCTTCTAGCCCAGCGTTTCTCATGATGTATTCTGCATAGAAGTTAGATGAGCAGGGTGACAATATACATCCTTCTACAAGCCAGGCTTCAGCAATACGTGAACCATGAACTTCCAGATGTTCAAGCTAGTTTTAGAAAAGGCAGAGGAACCAGAAATCAAATTGCCAACATCTGCTTGATCATTGAAAAAGGGAGAGAATTCCAGAAAAACATATATTTCTGCTTTATTGACTATGCCAAAGACTTTTACTTTGTGGTTAACAATAAACTGTGGTAAATTCTGAAACAGATGGGAATACCAGACCACCTGACCTACCTCTTGAGAAACCTATATTGCAGGTCAGGAAGCAACAGTTAGAACTGGACATGGAACCCACCTCCTAGAGTAATGGAAATAAAAATAATCAAATGTACAGCACAGGAAAGCATAAACAAGATAAGATAACCTTCAGAATGGGATAAAGTAATTGTCGATGAAGCAACTGAGAAAGGATTAATCTCTAAAATGTACAAGCACCTCATGCAACTCAATATCAGAAAATCTACCCAATCAAAAACTGGGCAGAAGACCTAAGCAGACATTTCTTCAAAGAGGATTTACAGATGGCCGACAAACACATGAAAAGATGCTCAACACTGCTCATTATTTGAGAAATCCAAATCAAAGCTACAGTGAGATATCATCTCATACTGATCAGAATTGTCATCATCAAAAAATCTACAAACAATAAATGCTGGAGAGCATGTAGGGAAAAGGGGACCCTCTTTCACTGTTGAATGTTTGTAGGTATGTAAAGTTATACAACCACTATAGGAAACAGTATGACATTCATTAATAATTAGGAATAAATCTACTTTATGACCCAGCAATCCTTTTACTGGGCAACACACTGAGAAAACCGTAATTCAAAAAGATGCATGTACCCGTGTTCATAGCAGCACTATTTATAATAGCTAGAATAGATGTGAGAGTTGTGCCATAAAGAAGGCTGAGTGTCAAAAATTGATGCTTTCAAACTGTGGTGCTGGAGAAGACTCTTGAGAGTCCATTGGACAACAAGGAGATCAAACCAGTCAATCCTAAAGGAAATCATCCCTGAATATTCATTGGAAGGACTGATGCTGAAGCTGAAGCTCTAACACTTTAGCCCCCTGATGTGAAGAGCTGTCTCATTGGAAAAGACCCTGATCTTGGGAAAAATTGAGGGCAAGAGGAGAAGAGGTGACTGAGGATGAGATGTTTGGATGACATACTTGACTCAATGGACATGAGTTTAAGCAAACTCTGGGAGACAGTGAAGTGTCAACAGGGAAACCTGGTATGCTGCAGTGCATGGGGTCACAAAGAGTTGGACATGACTGTGTGACTACTGCTGCTGCTGCTGCTGCTGCTGCTAAGTCACTTCAGTCATGTCCAACCCCGTGTGACCCCATAGACAGCAGCCCACCAGGCTCCTCCGTCCCTGGGATTCTCCAGGCAAGAACACTGGAGTGGGTTGCCATTTCCTTCTCCAATGCGTGAAAGTGAAAAGTGAAAGTGAAGTTGCTCAGTCGTGTCCGACTCTTGGCGACCCCATGGACTGCAGCCTACCAGTCTCCTCCGTCCATGGGATTTTCCAGGCAAGAGTACTGGAGTGGGGTGCCATTGCCTTCTCCAGACTGTGTGACTGAACAACAACAATAAGAACATGAAAGAGAGCTAATGTCCATTGACTGATGAATGGATAAAGAAACTGTGGTGCATATATACAATGGAACATTGCACAGCCAGAAAAAGGTTAGAACTGGGGACAGTTATACTAAGATGAAAGAACCTAGAGCCTGTTATACAGAGTGAAGTAAGTTAGAGAAAATCAAATATTGTTTATTAACCCATATACATGGAATCTAGAAAAATTGTACTGATGACCTATTTGCAGAGCAGGACTAGAGAAACAGATGTAGAGAACAGACTTGTGGACACAGCAGGGGAAGGGGAAGCTGGGATTAATGGGGAGAGTAACATTGAATATGTATACTACCATGTGTAAAATAGATAACTAGTGGGAAGTAGCTGTATAGCACAGGGAACTCAGCTCAGTACTCTGTGATGACCTAGAGAGTTAAGATAGGGAGATTCGAGGGAGGCTTAAGAGGGAGGGGTATATGTATATGTAGAGCTTATTTATGTTGCTGTACAACAGAAACCAACACAGCTTTGTAAAGCAGTTATCCTCCAGTTAAACGTAAATTAAAAAAAAAGAAAAGAAAAAAGAGCATTGGGCTAGGAATTTTATGTTGATGTGGTCTCAAGTATTTCTCCTTTTATCCCATTGTAAATGAAAGTCACAGTGCCTAAGGATGTAGAGGTACAAATGTTAAAAACGAGTTCAACCATGAGTGTGGACGAATTAAAGAGGCCAAGATTATAGAATACCTTTTAAGTGTCTAAAAGGTTATTTCCCATAATTTTAAAAAAGAATCGTGGCTTTTTGTTTGTCTCTGTTTTCCAACCTCAGATATATACAACTGAGTTCATTACATGTACCTCACTCATGGTGTGTTACCATCATTGATCAATGCCAGGCCATCTTTCATTTATCATCGTTCCTTGGAGATATTGTTCCAGACTACAGCAACAAAATGAGTATCACAATAAAGCAAGTCACATTTATCTTTTTTGCTTCTCTGTGAATGTAAAATTTTTATACTATATTTTAGTCTACTAAGTGTGTGATAAAGCATTATATCTAATAAAACAATGTAAATACCTTAATTTAAATATACTTTATTATATTTAAAGGCCTTCCCTGATAGCTCAGTTGGTAAAGAATCCTCCTGCAATGCAGGAGACCCTGGTTTGATTCCTGGATCAGGAAGATCCACTGGAGAAGGGAAAGGCTATCCACTCCAATATTCTTTGGCTTCCCTTGTGGCTCAGTGGGTAAAGATCTGCCTGCAATGTGGGAGACCTGGGTTTGATCACAGGGTTTAGAAGATCCTCTGGAGAAGGGAAAAGCTACCCACTCCAGTATTCTGGCCTGGAGAGTTCTATCGTCTGTATAGTCCATGGGGTTACAAAGAGTTGGACATGACTGAGCGACTTTCACTTTCACTTTCCTCCTGCAATGCAGGAGACCCTGGTTTGATTCCTGGATCAGGAAGATCCACTGGAGAAGGGAAAGGCTATCCACTCCAATATTCTTTGGCTTCCCTTGTGGCTCAGTGGGTAAAGAATCTGCCTGCAATGTGGGAGACCTGGGTTTGATCACAGGGTTTAGAAGATCCTCTGGAGAAGGGAAAAGCTACCCACTCCAGTATTCTGGCCTGGAGAGTTCTATCGTCTGTATAGTCCATGGGGTTACAAAGAGTTGGACATGACTGAGCGACTTTCACTTTCACTTTATTATTTAAAAATTGCTAGACATCATCTGTGCCTTCAGCAGTTCATAGTTTTCTTGCCTTGAAGTTGGTGGCTGCTGAGTGGTCAAGGTTGCTGAAGGTTGGAGTGGCTTTGGTAATTTCTTAAAATAAGACAACAATGAAATTTGCCACACTGATTGACTCTTTCTTTCATGAACAATTTCTCTGTAGCATACAGTGCTACTTGATAGCATTTTATACACTTTAGAACTTCTTTCACAAGTAGAGTCAACCCTCTCAAATCTTGCTGCTGCTTAATCAATTGCTTATGTAATACTCTAAATCCTTTGCTGTAATTTCAAGAATCTTCACAGCTCCTTCACCAAGAGTAAATTCCATCTCCAGAAACCACATTTTTTGCTCATCCATAAGACACATCTCCTCCCTTGTTAAAGTTTTATTGTGAGATTGCAGGAATTTAGTCACATTTTTTGGGTATAATTTTGCTCTTTTATTGAAGAATAGTTAATTTACAATGTTGTGTTTTTAGCATATTTCAAAGTGATTCAATTACACACACACACACACACATATATGTATACTCTTTTTCAAATTCTTTTACACTGTAAGTTATTACAAGATATTGAGTATAGTTCCGTGTGCTATACAGTGGGTCCTTCTTGTTTACCTATTTTATATATAGTGATGTGTGTATGTTAATGCCAAACTCCTAATTTGTCTCTCCTCCACTATCCCACTATCCCTTTTGGTAATCATAAGTTTGTTTTCTATTTCTGAGTCGATTTCTATTTTGAAAATACATTCATTTGTATTATACAAGTGAATATGTAATATGTGTCTTTCTCTGACTTACTTCACTTAATAATTCAGTCACATCTTTAGCCTCCACTTCAAATTCTAGTTTTCTTGATATTTCCATCACATTTGCAGTTACTGAAGTCTTGATCCCTTTAAAGTCATTCATGATGATTAACTTCCAAACTCCTGATAATGATGATATTTTGTCTCTTCCCATGAATCATGAATGTTCTTAGTGGTACCTAGAATGGCAAATCCTTTCCAGAAGGATTTCCACTTACTTTGAACATATCCATCAGGGCAATCACTATCTATGGCAGCTACAGCCTTACAAAATATATCTCTTAAATAATAAACTCTAAAAATCAGAATGACTTATTGATAAATGGGCTGCAGAAGGGATGTTGTGTTAGCAAGCTTAAAACAACATGAATCATGTACACATACTCTTGGTTGACCAGGTGNGTGGTCATGTATGGATGTGAGAGTTGGACTGTGAAGAAGGCTGAGTGCCAAAGAATTGATGCTTTTGAACTGTGGTGTTGGAGAAGACTCTTGAGAGTCCCTTGGACTGCAAGGAGATCCAACCAGTCCATTCTGAAGGAGATCAGCCCTGGGATTTCTTTGGAAGGAATGATGCTAAAGCTGAAGCTCCAGTACTTTGGCCACCTCATGCGAAGAGCTGACTCATTGGAAAAGACCCTGATGCTGGGAGGGATTGGGGGCAGGAGGAGAAGGGGATGACCGAGGATGAGATGGCTGGATGGCATCATGGACTCAATGGATGTGAGTCTGAGTGAACTCCAGGAGTTGGTGATGGACAGGGAGGCCTGGCGTGCTGCAATTCATGGGGTCGCAAAGAGTCGGACATGACTGAGCGACTGAACTGAACTGAACTGATAGAGCTTTTCCATCTTATGCTGATTATGTTGCAAATAACACAATCTATGTGATTTTGAATTTGACCTTTTGGTGATGTCCCCATGCAGAATCCTCTCTTATGTTGTTGGACAAAGATGTTTGATCTGACCAGTGTGTTCTCTTGACAAATCTCTGGTAGCCTTCACCCTGCTTCATTTTGTAGTATAAGGACAAACTTGCCTGTTACTCCAAGTATCTCTTGACTTCCTATTTTTGCATTCCAATCCTCTATATGGCTGAGTAATATTCCATTGTTTGTGTGTGTGTGTGTGTGTATATATATATATATATATATATATATATATAGATGACATCACTGACATGAGTCTGAGTAAACTCCGGGAGTTGGTGATGGACACGGAGGCCTGGCATGCTGCGATTCATGGGGTCACAAAGAGTCGGGCACGACTGAACTGAACTGAACTGAATTGAGATATATATATATGTCCTTTATCCCTTCTTATATTGATGAACATTTAGCTTGCTCCCATGTTCTGACTATTGTAAATAGTGCTGCAATGAACCCTGGAGTACATGTGTCTTTCTGATTTATGGTTTTCTCAGGGTATATGTCAAGTGGTGGGATTTCTGGGTCATATTGTAGGTAAATGTTTGGGTATTTAAGGAATCTCCATGCTGTCCTCCACAGTGGCAGTGTCAATTTATACCCCCACCAACAGAGTAAGGGAGTTCCCTTTTCTCCACACTCTCTCCAGGACTTATTATCTGTAGATATGTTGATGATGGCCGTTCTGACCAGTGTGAAGTGGTATCTCATTATAGTTTGATTTGCACTTCTCTAATAGTGAGGGATGTTTACAACTTTTCAGGTGCTTTTTTGCCCATCTATATGTCTTATTTGGAGAGACGTCTAAGTCTTCTGCCCTTTTTGATTGAATTGTTTGTTTTTTTGATATTGAGCTCCAGGATCTGTTTGTATAATTTGGAGATTAATCTTTTGTTATTGTTTCATTGCAAATATTTTCTCCCAGTCTGAGGGCTGTCTTTTTTCTTGTTTATGGTTTCCTTTGCTTTGCAGAAGCTTCTAAGTTTAATTATGTCCCATTAAAGTAATTAAAAAAATTTTTTTATTACTTTAGGATGTGGGTCAAAAAAGTCTTCGTAGTTTAAGTCAAAGAATGTTTTTCTATGTTTTCCTTTAAGAGTTTTATAGTGTTGGTTCTTGCACTGAATTCTTTAATCCATTTCAAGTTTATTTTTGTGTGTGATTTTAGGGAGTGTTCTCATTTCATTCTTTTTCAAAAATTTCCAGATTTCCCAGCACCACTTATTGAAGAGGCTCTTTTCTCCACTGTATGTTCTTACCTCCTTTGTCACAGGTTAAGTGACCATAGCTAGAGGGTTTATCTCTGAGCTTTCTATCCTGTACCATTGGTCTATATTTCTGTTTTTGTGCCAGTATATTTTGAAGTTAGGGAACCTGATCTCTCCCACTCCATTTTTCTTTCTCAAGATTACTTTCGTTATTTGGGATTCTTTGTGCTTCCATACAAACTGTAAAAATTTTTGTTCTAATTCTGTGAAAAAATGCCCTTGGTAATTTGACAGGGATTGCATTGAATCTGTAGATTGTTTTGGGTAATATTTTCATTTTCACTATATTGATTCTTCCAGTCCAAGAACATGGTATGTTTCACCATCTGTTTGTGTTCTTGTTGATTTATTTCATCAGTGTTTTATAGTTTTCAGAGTACAGGTCTTGTGCTTCTTTAGGTAAGTTTATTTCTAGGTATTTTATTCCTTTTGTGAAAATGACAGATGACATCCTTTTCTTAATTTCTCTTTCTGCTCTTTCTTTATTACTGTATAGAAATGCAAGAGGTTTCTGTGCATTAATTTTGTTCCTGCAAATTTACCAGATTCACTGATGAGCTCCAGTAGTGTTCTGTTGGCACCTTTAGGATTTTCTAACTATAGAAACATGTCATTTGCAAGCAGTGACAGTTTTACTTTCTTATTTTCCAATTTGTATTACTTTATTTCTTTTTCTTGTCTGATTGCCATTGCTAGGACTTCCAAAACTATGTTGAGTAAGTGTTGAGAGTGGACATCCTTGTTCCTAATCTTAGGAGAAATGCTGTCAGTGTTTCACCATTGAGAATAATGTTTGCTGTGGGTTTGTTGTATATGGCTCATATTATGTTGAGGTAGTTTCCCTCCATGGCCACTTTCTGGAGAGTTTTTTTTTTTTTTTTATCATAAAAGGCATTTGAATTTTGCCAAAAGGTTTTTCTGCAGCTATTGAGATGATCATATGGTTTGTATACCTTAATTTGTTAATATGGCATATCACATTGATTAATTTGCAAATATTGAAGAATCCTTGCTTTCTTGGGATAAGCCTCACTTGGTCATGGTGTTTGGTCCTTTTAATGTGTTGTTGGATTCTGTTTGGTGGTATTTTGTTGAGGATTTTTACGTCTATGCTCATCAGTGACATTGGTCTATAATTTTCTTCTTTGTGTGTGATACCTTTGTCTCGTTTTGGTACTAGAGTGATGGTGGCCTTGTAGAACAAATTTGGGTTCCTCCTGCAATTTTTTATAAGTTTGAGAAAGATAGGTGTTAGCTCACATTTAAATGTTCGATATAAATTGCCTGTGAAGCCATCTGGTCCTGGACTTTTGTTTGTTGGAAGAGGTTTAATTATAGTTTCAAATTACTTACGATTGCCCTGTTTTATATTTTCTAAGTCTTCCTGGTTCAACTTTGGAAAGTTGTATTGCTCCAAGAATTTGTCCATTTCTGCCAGGTTGTCCATTTTATTGGCATATATTTGCTTGTAGTAGTCTCTTATGATCCTTTGCATTTCTAGAGTGTTAATTGTGATTTCTCCTTTTTCATTTCTAATTTTATTAATTTGAATTATCTCTTTGTTTTTCTTGAGGATTCTGGCTAAAGGTTTATCAATTTTATCTTCTCAAAGAACCCACTTTTGTTGATCTTTGCTATTTTTTTTAAATTTATTTATTGGTTTGTTTCTATTTCACTTATTTCGCTCTGATCTTTATGATTTCTTTCCACTGACTTTGAGTTTTCTTCATTCTTCTTTCTATAGTTCCTTTAGGTATAAGTTTAGGTTGTTTATTTGAGGTTTTTATGACTTCCTGAAGTGAGATTGAATTGCCATAAACTTCCATCTTAGAACTGCTTTTGTTGTGTCCCATAGGTTTGGGGTCATCATGTTTTCATTGCCATTTGTTTCTATATATTTTTATTTCATCTTTAATTTCTTCAGTGATGTTTTAGTTATTTAGCAGTGTACCACTTAACCTCATGTGTTAAAGATTTTTAGTTTTCTTTTTTCCTATACTTTATTTCTAATCACATAGATCTGTGGTCTGAAAAGATGCTTGATATAATTTCAATTTTCTTAAATTTTAGAGACTTGATTTTTGAGGCAAGATGTTGTCTATCCTCGAGAGCATTCCATGTACACTTGGGATTGAATGTCCTACAAATAGCAGTTAAATGTATGTGGTCTATTGTGTCATCTAAAGTTTGTCTTTCCTTATTCAGTTTCTGTAGATGATCCATCCATTGGTGTAATTGGGGTGTTAAAGTCCTTCATTATTATTATGTTTCCATTTTATGATTATTAGCATTTGCCTTATGTATCATGGTTCTTTTATGTTGGATACATAAATATTTATTGTTGTTTTATTTTCTTCCTGGATTGATCCCTTGATCATTATGTAGTATCCTTCCTTATCTCTGTAACATTCTGTATTTTAAAGTGTATTTTATAGGATATTAGTATTGCTACTCCAATTTTGTCTTGATTTCCATTTGCCTGGAGTATCTTTTTCCACCCCTGCACTTTCAGTCTGTCTGTGGCCCTAGATCTGAGGTGGGTCTCTTATAGGCAGTGCATACACAGGCCTTGTTTTTCTGTCCCTTCATCCTATCTGTGTCTTTTGGTTGGGGCATTTAATCCACTTACATTTAAGGTAATTATCCATAAGTATGTATGTTCCTATTAAGGCTTCCCTGGTGGTTCAGACAGTTAAGTGTCTGCTTGCAGTGTGGGAGACCTGGGTTCAATCCCTGGGTTGGGAAGATCCCCTGGAGAAGGAAATGGCAACCCACTCCAGTACTCTTGTCTGGAAAATTCCATGGACTGAGAGGCTCCTCAGAGCCTGGTAGGCTACAGTCCATGGGGTCGCAAAGAGTCAGACACGACTGAGTGACTTCACTTTTTATGTTCCTATTATAATTTTCTTAATTGTTTTCAGTTTATTTTTGTGGGTCTTTTTCTTCTCTTGTATCCCTGGTGGCTCAGACAGTTAAGTGTCTGCTTGCAGTGTGGGAGACCTGGGTTCAATCCCTGGGTTGGGAAGATCCCCTGGAGAAGGAAATGGCAACCCACTCCAGTACTCTTGTCTGGAAAATTCCATGGACTGAGAGGCTCCTCAGAGCCTGGTAGGCTACAGTCCATGGGGTCGCAAAGAGTCAGACACGACTGAGTGACTTCACTTTTTATGTTCCTATTATAATTTTCTTAATTGTTTTCAGTTTATTTTTGTGGGTTTTTTCTTCTCTTGTATTTCCTGCCAGAGAAGTTCTTTTATCATTTGTTGTAAGGTTGATTTGGTGGCGCTGAATTCTCTTAGCTTTTGCTTGTCTGTAAAACCTCTCCCTCAAATCTCAGTGAGATCCTTGCTGTGTAGAGAATTGTGGTTGTAGGTTTTTTCCCTTTCAGCACTTTAAATACATCCTGCCATTCTCTTCTGACTTGCAGAAAGATCAGCTGACAGTTTTATGAGGATTCCCTTGTATGTTAGTTTTTGCTTTTCCCTTTCTACTTTTAATATATTTAATTTTTGTTAGTGTGATTAATGTGTTTCTCCTAGGGTTTGTCCTGTATGAGACTCTCTGGGCTTCCTAGACTTGGATGACTGTTTCCTTACCCATGTTAGGGAAATTTTCAACTATAATCTCTTCAAATATTTGCTCAGACCTTTTCTTTTTATCTTCTTCTTCTGAGACATCTATATATTTTGAATGTTAGTGTGTTTTGCGTCATCCCAGAGGTCTCTGAGATTGTCTTCAATTCTCTTCATTGCTTTTTCTTTATTCTGCTCCTTGGCATTTATTCCCACCACTGTATCTTCCAACTCACTAATTCATTCTTCTTCTTCCATTGTATCTTCCAGCTCACTAATCCATTCATTCATTGATTCTTTTTCGTATATTCTTCATTTCAGTTATTGTGCTGTTCATCTCTGTTTGTTCTTTAGTTCCTCTAGGTCTTTGTTAAGCATTTCTTGTATTTTCTCAATCCATGCTTGCATTCTATTTTGGAAATTTTGGATTATCTTTACTATTCTTACTCTGAATTCTTTTTCAGGCAGGTTTGCCTATTTCTTCTTAATTTATGGTCGTGTTGGTTTTTACCTTGCTCCTTTGTCTGTTATATATATATGTGTGTGTGTGTGTGTGTGTGTGTGTGTGTGTGATTTCACTTTTTTTGATGTGTGGAGACTATGTTCCTATCTTAATGGTTGTTTGGCCTGAGGTATCCAACATTGGAGTTTGCAGTAGTTGAGAAGGTCATGTTCTGGTTTTGATATATGGAACTCCACATATCAGTGGGGAGACCCCACTCTGATTAATAGTCCTTGAGGTCTCTTTTAGTCCAGCAGTTCAGACACTGTGCTTCCACTGCAGGACTTCAGGACCAACCTCTGGCCTGTGAATTGAAATCCTACAATCTGTATGGTGTGGCAAAACAAACAAACAAACAAAAAAAAAAAACAAGGAGCAGAACAATAACAAAGAATAAAAAGCAAATTTAGAAAAGTAACAGATATATTAGAAAAAATATATGTGAAACAACTACTATAAGGTAAAAATAACAAAGAATAAAAAGCAAATTTAGAAAAGTAACAGATATATTAGAAAAAATATATGTGAAACAACTACTATAAGGTAAAACTCCAATAGTAAAAAATAAAAATAAGCAACCCTCCCGCAAACCTCAAAACACAAAACAAAAAAGGAAGAAAAAAGCAGAAACAGCCTTGGCTGTGGGTGGGAGGGGCTTAGGTGAGATGGAGGTTATTCAGGGGCAGCATCTGGGCTTATGGTCCATACTGCTGGAACAGGACTTGGGAGGGAGTAGGGGAAGGCCTGGCCTCAGCACAGTTTGAAGAGGGCCCTGGTGTGCAGAGGATTAGGCCCTGGACCTCAGCAGGCTCCATGGGACCTCAGCCTGCTCTCCAAAGCTGAGTGGGTAGGGAGAACCCTAGGCTCATTGCCCAATCTGCTGACCCCGGGGTCCTTCCCTGTCTGGCTGGACTCTTCCTCCTACCCTTCCTTCTCACACCCCTGGGACCCACATGGCTGGAGGGTGCCTTGGAGGGTGGAGGACCAGCCCAGGGCTTCTTCAGGCTCCCCAGGGTGAAGGGAGTGAGGGAAATGCTAGGCACATTCTCCCAAATCTCTGACCCCTGAGGGTCCCTCCTAGTCCCTGCTGATCCCCTCAAGGTAAGTGTGTCTCTCCAGGAGTGTGAACCCCTCTCCTTCCCCAGCTGCCTCTCAGGAGGACAGGACCCATCCGGCCTCTGCTTCTTTCCTTCCTTGCCCCCTCCCCATTTCCTATCCAGTTGCTCAGGGGTTCCTACTGCTTGCCTGGGTGTTGAGGTCCCCCATCAGCATCTGGTAAGTGCCCTAATTGTGGGGAGTCATGGACTCAGGGTCTTCCTCTCTTCCATATTTTCTCCATTCTTTGATGAAAGCTTTACTGAAACAGCTATTCACTATAACATGGACAAAGTCATGGAAAATGATAGACGTGTGAGGCACTCCAGAGCTAGCAATGGCAAGAACCCCAAAGCTCTGATAGGCCTGCAGGAGCTGCTGGAGAGAGGGGCTATGAAAGTTTGGAAAGGAAACCGTGGCCTTAAGAGAAGGCCGCCTTATAGAAGGTGGCTCCTAGAAGAGCTCAGTGTGGAGGGCTCCAGAGGAATGATCATGTTCTCTCCCAACACAGCCTACAAACCCAGCCAGAAGCCAGAAGGCAGGGATGTCTGTGGAAATGCTCCATAGAGCAACACATCCTGGTCACTGGTGGATGCAGAAAGTGGTGCAGAAGGGCAAACGCAATCAGCCCAGCATAGCCACCCACTTTCTTTTTGTCACCTTGCAGCTGCTTCTGTGTTTGTGAAGGTGAGAAGTTTCCCAACTGGAAGAAAACACTACGTACATCCCATCAGCTAAACATCATCATGGGGAGATGTCAGTTTACTCATACTCACCTGAAACCTAAATCACGTTGAGCAGCATAGTGAAATTCTTTAACAACATGTACTTTCAGTGGCATGGGGAGCTCCAAGTGGATGGTCTCCGCCTACTGCCACCAGGACTGTGTTCTCTAGTGGAAACATTTCTCTTTGATAACCACAAAATCCAAACCTCTAAACCTAAGAAAGCAGAGACAGAAGCAGCAGTTCCTGATGTGTGCTCTTTGGGGTGAGGTTGACACCTTCCCCTGCATGCCCTCTGGGCATGCATCCCATACACAGGTTAAAAAAAAATACACTTTGTACACTGAAATAAAATAAAAATAACCTGTAAAGTTCTATTCTGCAGAACATATAAAGCGATGAAAATTTCCTATCAGTTGCTGATTCTTTAATAAAAAGAAATTCCACCTTGATCTCTAATCACTGAATATATGTGAACATATGTCATGCCTTTGTGTATATAAAAATCATGAGAGAAAATTTCTCCCTCATAAGCATATTAAGTATAAACTCATTAACCTTGACAATTTTGTAGAGGTCTCTCCCAGTTAAATTCTTGCTATGGTTTGACTTACCAAGTCTTCTGAAGTCTGATTCTCTTACAGTTCTTCAAGGATATGTCTGTTTTTGCCTTTCTAAATGCTTTATTTGTACACTGAAATAAAATAAAAATAACCTGTAAAGTTCTATTCTGCAGAATATATAAAGCGATGAAAATTTCCTATCAGTTGCTGATTCTTTAATAAAAAGAAATTCCACCTTGATCTCTAATCACTGAATATATGTGAACATATGTCATGCCTTTGTGTATATAAAAATCATGAGAGAAAATCTCTCCCTTATAAGCATATTAAGTATAAACTCATTAACCTTGACAATTTTGTAGAGGTCTCTCCCAGTTAAATGCTTGCTATGGTTTGACTTACCAAGTCTTCTGAAGTCTGATTCTCTTACACTTCTTCAAGGATATGTCTGTTTTTGCCTTTCTAAATGCTTTTATATTTCACTCTTCTTTTCACATGTTCCTGGTCACCTCAGCAATATGTGAGGTTTTTGAGCTTTTGCAGGATTTATTTTTAAGTATCAGATGTGCCTGGGTCTCACAAAGACTGTTCACTATATTTTATTTTTAAGATTAATTTGGTATCATGATATCATTTTAAATGAGGAGTGTGATGTTTTATGGATCATTAGCAAATAAAGCTATTTCCATACTATATATTAAAATGGAACAGGAGAGTAAATATAGCCTTGGGTTAAGATGAAAAAGGGTGTATGGTTGTTCTTATCACATAAAGTCAACTGCATAAAACAATTATCTTTGTTGATGAGACTTAGAAAGAAAATATTAGGTCAAGAGCTGCATAGCAGTACCAGATACGACATGACATACTCCAGTTAAAGTATTGTATCCTGAGCAACACCACTATTTGAATAAGTGTTCCACAGATCCTGACCATTTTCCGGAATCCTTCCAATTTTGCACTGGTAGTAAAAGACAGTGAAATGAGATACACTAAGAATCACAAACCCTTCATCTTTTGGGATTTGTAGAATGACACTAATCTCTGAAATTTCCCCAGGAACATGCCATTGCTTTTTTAAATAAATCAGAGAGGGAGTAAACCAGGGTCTTCCTTCCAATTGGACTTTCTGGTCAAAATAACCTTCATTATAGAAATCAGAAAATCAAGATGGGACCTACGCATTTCACTAAATAAAATCATTCCTAATTTTGTCCTGGGAACTCATAAATTTAAATCACAAAATGTGTTCACAATACTACCAGATTCAGTATATGTTGAATTCAAGCCAAGTACATTTCACCTATATATTACACACGGCACACTTTCTGAATGATGGACAACATATGAGCATATCCCTTTCCAAGCACAAGTATTTCCATTTCCTTACTCTATAATAACTCTGGGAGCATTTCTTGCTGGTGAAGCCCTTAGAGGGAGGAGAAATGTTCATACTTGTACCTGTGTGACTGGTCCTTTCTCACAATGATTCAACATATTTCTCAGTCACAGAGCTTCCATGTGAACTATCACAATGTAAGAAAAGATTTTACATTGAAAATCTTTCCTTCAGCGTAGCCTCCTTTGGTTATCAAGTTCTGGATAACTTGCTGTAGCTTTTACATCAGCTACTTGCTGTAGCTTGCTACATCATCTTGCATCTTTATATTATGGACAAGGCTTCTTTCCTTTGACCTCATGGACCAAACTCTGGTAGCTTCAAACTTTTCTTCTGCAACTTTCTCATTCCTCCCAGCCTTCATAGAATTGAAGAGAGCTTGGACCTTGCTTTGGATTAATCTATGACTTAAGGGAATGTTGTGGCTGGTTTGATCGTCTATTCAGACTACTAACACTTACTTAATCAGCAATAAGACTGCTTTCTTTCTTGTCATTTGTGTGTTCACTGGAGTAGCATTTTTAATTTCTCTTCAGAGCTTTTTCCTCTGCATTCACAAGTTGGCTAACCAGCACAAGAGGCCTAGTTTTTCATCTGTCTTGGCTTTTAATATGCCTTTCATCCTTAGCTAGATCATTTCTGGCTTTTGATATAAAGTAAGAGATGCGCAACTCTTGCTTTCACTTGAACATGTACAAGCCATTGTAGGGTTATTAACTGACCGAACTTCAATATTGCTGGTTTCAGGGAATTGGGAGGCCTGAAGCAAGGGAGAGAGATGAAATGGACTGGTTGGTTGATGGAGAAGTCAAAACACACCTGTTTATCCATTAAGTTCACTGTCTTATACAGGGATAGCTTGTGGTGCCCCAAAACAATTACAATAGTAACATCAAAGATCACTGATCACCAACTATAATAAATATAAGAAAAAAAGAATTTGGATATATTCTTATCCATATAAGATGAGAATTATCTTACATGGATACTTGTAAGAATTATCTATATAAGACAGAGATGGGAGATGAGCAAATGCTATTGGGAAAATCGTGACAATAAAATTACTTGATGCATTGTTGCACAACTTTCAATTTTTAAAAAAATGCAGATCTCATTTTACCATATTTCAATAAAGTGAAATATGATAAAATGAGATTTGTCTATACTTGAAATATTCATTGATAGTTGGATATATCAGCAGAAAGTCCTATGTTGGAATGAATTCCTAGTTTCCAGTCAGAATAATATGATCCTGGAATGGTTGTTGCTGTTTAGTCACTAAGTCATGTCCGACTCTTTTGCAACCTCATGGACTATATCCAGCTATGTTCCTCTGTCCATGGGATTTCCCAGGCAAGAATCCTGGAATGAGTTTCCATTTCCTTCTTCAGGGGATCTTCCTGACCCAGGGATCGAACCCATGGCTCCTGCATTGGTAGGAAGATACTTTACCACTGAGCCACTTGGGAAGCCCTCCTGGAATGGTGGAGATAAGATAATGGAACTAAAATCAGCATATGGATTGGCAGAGTGCTTCTAAAAAAATGTTTATTTTGGAAAAATTTTAAATTTATTGAAGCATTTCAAAGACAGTTTTTGTATACTCTTCACTCAACTTCCCTAATGTTAATGTCTTATGTGTCCATTGGTATTCTTGCCAAAACTAAGACATTAACATGATATAATGCAATTAACAAATACTTGATTGGAGTTTAGCTAGTTTTTCATCTATTGTCTGTTCTGTTCCCAGATCCAATCCAGGGGCACCACATGGCATAAGTCTTCTCATTTCCTTGGTGTCCTTGTTGGGATTACTTTATTGACAAAGGTTCATATAGTCAAAACTATGGTTGTTCCTGTAGTCAGGTATGGATGTGAGAGTTGTATGGATCACACAATTGGTCCATACATGGTTTATGGACCATGTATGGGCCATAAAGAAGGCTGGGCACTGAAGAACTGATGGCTTTGAACTGTGGTGTTGGACAAGACTCTTGAGAGTCCCTTGGAATGCAAGGAGATCAAACCAGTCAATCATAAAGGAAATTAACCCTTCATATTCATTGGAAGGACTGATGCTGAGTCTGAAGCGCCAATACTTTGACACCCTGATGTGGAGAGCCAACTCATTGGAAAAGACCCTGATATGGGGAACATAAAAGTCAGGAGGAGAAGGGGATGACAGAGGACAAGATGACTGGATTGGATCACTGACAATGGACATGAGTTTGAGCAGGCATGCTACAGTCCATGGGGGCACAAAGAGTTGGACACAAATGAGCAACCGAACAACAACAACATCAACAACTTCTTAGTCTCTTCTGAACTGTGACAGTGTATTAGTCTTTCTTTTTCATGATCTTGACAGTTTGGGAGAGTATTTGGTATTTGGTCAGGTATTTTGAGTTTGCATGATGAATGCTAGTGATCAGATTGGGGTTAAAGGTTTTGAGGAAGGATACTACAAATGTGTAGCATCTTATCACATCATTTCAGGGGGTACAAGATAGCAGCTGACTCATTACTGAAGTTACCTTGATAATTTCTTTAACATAAGATTCATCAGGTTTTCCCTCTGCAAATTTGCAATTTTTTTTCCTTCCTATACATACTCTCTTATTTGAGAGCTAGTCACAAAGTTTAGCTCAAATGCAAGAGGAGGGAAATTAAGTTTTATCTTTTATAAGGAGAGTATTTATATATATTATTTGATATTCTACTGTAAGAAAGACTTATGCCTTCTCTCACATTTATTTACTTGCTCAGTCATTTATTTATATTATTTCGGTCTCATGGATTTTTTTATTCTTTGGATCATAATTCAATACTTTTATTATTTATCATACTCAGAATGCTTCAGCTTTTCCACAATGGCTGCTTTATCCTTTTGACCTGCAACCATTTTTATTTAAGCACTGTATTCTGGTAGTACAGGATGCTCAAAGCCCATCTTGTGTTTTTCTTTCCCCAGCCTGTTTCCATAGGGAGTTCTGGTTCCTTTTAGTAGAGAAAAGTATTAGAGAGCAAGATCTGGATGCTAGGTGTATTCACTATCACTTTCTTACTGTCTCTAGACCTACTCAGCAGACAGAGCTAGAAAATATATATGTGTTTATTATCCATATCCACACACATATGTACTCCTTTATTTATATACAGATATACAATAGACACAGTTTTATAACTGAATTATGTGTATATATATTTGCCAGAAATGCTGGACTGGAAGAAACACAAGCTGGAATCAAGATTGCTGGGAGAAATATCAATAATCTCAGATATGCAGATGACACCACCCTTATGGCAGAAAGTGAGGAGGAGCTAAAAAGCCTCTTGTTGAAAGTGAAAGAGGAGAGTGGAAAAGTTGGCTTGAAGCTCAACATTCAGAAAACAAAGATCATGGCATCTGGCCCCATCACTTCATGGGAAATAGATGGGGAAACAGTAGAAACAGTGTCAGACTTTGTTTTTTTGGGCTCCAAAATCACTGCAGATGGTGACTGCAGCCATGAAATTAAAAGGCGCTTACTCCTTGGAAGAAAAGTTATGACCAACCTAGAT
>SJXQ01008950.1:295245-337611 GCA_006408695.1 Aepyceros melampus | reverse complement strand
TCAGTATCCTATCATTTTGCCTTTTCCTACTGTTCATGGGGTTCTCAAGGCAAGAATACTGAAGTGGTTTGCCATTCCCCTCTCCAGTGGACCACATTCTCTCATATCTCTCCACCATGACCCGCCTTTCTTGGGTCATGGTGGAGAGGAGCCACCCGGTGCCTGAGGCCAGGAGCGGCGACCAGAAGGAGCAACCTGACACCCGAGGCCAGGGGCAGCAGCCAGGAGGAGCAACTCCATGTCCAAGGAGCAGTGGCTGCACGGGCGCAGGAAAGCCTAGAGGAGCTATCCCAGTTGAAGGTCAGGAACGGTGGCGGTGAGTAGATACCCTTTGTCCAAGGTAAAGAGCAGCAGCTGCGCTTTGCTGGAGCAGCTGTGAAGAGATACTCCACACCCAAAGTAAGAGAAAACCCAAGTAAGATGGTAGGTGTTGCAAGAGGGCGTCAGAGGGCAGACACACTGAAACCACACTCACAGAAAACTAGTCCATCTAATCACACTAGCAGAAGGGATAGGCTACCCACTAAAGTATTTTTGAGCTTTCCTGGTGTCACAGACAGTAAAGAATCTGTCTGCAATGTGGGAGACTTGGGTTCAGTTCCCAGGCTAGGAAGATACCTTGGAGGTGGGCATGGCAACCCACCCCAATATTCTTGCCTGGGGAATCCCCATGGACAGAGGAGCCTGGCAGGCTACAGTCCATGGGGTTGCAAAGAGTCAAACTTGACTTAGCAACTAAGCACATACACAAATAAATAGTACAAAGAAGTAAAATGATAATAGAAGCCTTCATCAAAAAATGAGCACTGTCATTATGATTTAGAAAGCCTTTTATAATGTGATTCCCATTTAGTCTGTCCTGACTAGATGACTGCAACATTATAACTCAACATTATAGCTCAAAATTCCAACCAAATCTCCTAATTCTAGCATCTAGAATGTGTCACACTCTCTCTTAACTCATGACCCTTGCCCGCTGCCCTCATTCAACTGCACTTCTAACTGGCCTTTTTTATCTTCCTTTCCTTTGTTTCACAATGTAGATGCTATTTCTCAGGAAAGACTTTTCTGATATTCTAGACAATTTCCAACTCTGCATTAGATGCCCCCTCTAAGTGCATACATAGCAACTTAAACTTCATTATGACACTTATAATACATGCTGTCAATAATGATGTTTCTCTCAAGGTTACTACAAGATGCATGAAATAGGGTAAATCTGTCCAAGTCACTATGGTAATCAAAAAGTTCAGCACTTCTATAGGTAGTTTTATAGGTATTTAGGGCTTCCTAGTTGCCCAGTGGTAAATAATACACCTGAAAATGCAGGAGATGCATGTTGAATCCTTGGTTGGGGAAGATCCCCTGGAGAAGCAACTCCCCTGGTAACCCACTCTAGTATTCTTCCCTGTAGAATTCCATGGACAGAGGAGCCTGGCAGGCTATATAATCCACGGGGTCACAACTAAACAACAATTCATTGAATAGATAAAAGAAGCAATAAATAGTTCTTTCAATATTACACTTTGGATTTCAATGTGTTCCAGTGAGCATAGTAATGTGAAAAATCATAAAATTAATAATCCTATTGAGGTTAATTGTAACTATTTGAATCTTTGACTTAAGTAACCATTTTTGAACATATTATTTATTCCCCCTTTTCAATATGCCCATCATATGAATTGGATTTGTTTATTTAACAGGTCTGTGACTCAATTATAATGTTACAAGTCTAATAATATAATTAAATTTGGTTAGTTTGTATATCCCACTTTTTTTTTTTTTAATCAAAGAAAGAAAAACTTTTGCTCTAGGGAAAATTTTATGCTTTACAAATTTTTTTTCAGAAGCTGCTTTGGGGAAGCAGAAACTCATTAGATAGCTTGCTAAATCTTTTCACTCCATTTAGGAATGTAAATTGGGGTGAACTATTTGAAGCTATTGTAAGACAGTTGATTTTTAGTTGACTAATTACTAGTAACATTCTCAAGTCAGTTCCTTTGTTCCCTTTGAGGATATAAGAAATTTGTTCTTTGTCTTTTCCCTCAGTTAAAGACATTATCTTATTACCACATCTACTCATATGTTGGAGGTAACATTATCAATTCCTCCAATTTCCTTAATCCAAACTTTCTCCTTAATCCCAAGTATTCCTAATCCTAAACTTAAGATATGTCCTAAACCTGTTATTTTTCTCCCAAGCTTCAAATGTAGGTCAGTTTCTTATCATCCCTTGTTTGGGTTCATGCAAAATTCAAGTAACAGATTTCTTTATCTCCATCCTCACCCTAACCTAAATCACATTTCATCACTAAATTTCAAAACAATAGGTATTATGAGTCCCCTTTCCTTTCCACAACATGTATTTAAAACCCGTGAATAATTCCATCTTATCCCTTGTCAGAAGCTAGTAGACTACATATCCAATGGAAATACAACATGATACAAACGTTCAAGGAATACATATAATTTTAATCTTTTTAGTAATTACATTAAAAACAGTAAAAATGAGAGGCATAATTAAATTTAAAAGTATGTTTAACTTAATACATGCAAAATACTATTTTAGCATATAAACAATACTGTTAACTTATGAATAATTTATTTTACATTCTTTTTTCACATTAAATCTCTGAAATCTAGTGTATTTTGCATTTATAATACATCTCATTTCCAATTATTTGCATTGCTGCCTAAGTAAATATTAGTGATGAAAATCAACTAGGAATTCTGTTACAACTCTTGGATTAGACAACTGAGATTCAGGCTAAGTTCAACAAGCACAAATTTTCCAAGGAACCTGATTCTTAACAAGACTGGCATCCTGGTAGCCTCAGACTATTAAAAATAGCAATGAATGAATAAATATATCTGTGGGACCTTTGAAATGGTCTGTGTGTGCTCAGTCACTTCAGTTCTATCTGACTCTTGTGACCGTATGAACTATAGTCTACCAGGCTCCTCTCTCCATGGGATTCTCCAGGCAAAACTACTGGAGTGGGTTGCCATGCTCTCCTTCAGGGGATCTTCCTGACCCAAAGCAAACTATGAAGGTGAAAGTGAAGGGAAGTCGCTCAGTCGTGTCTGACTCTTTGCGACCCTGTGAACTGTAGCCCACCAGGCTCCTCCGTTCTTGGGATTCTCCAGGCAAGAATACTGGAGTGGGTTGCCATTTCAAACTATACTTCAATAAAAATTGAAAAAAGAGAGAGAGATCAAAAAGCAGAGAGCACAGAACACTTAGTGCTTATCTGCCACTATGATATTTCAATGGTGGAACTTTTGCTTCTTTTGAAAACAATGGCCAAGGAAATCTTGATGTATCTTTCACTTCAGAGCATCAGTAATTTCCATATTTTAATATTCTTCCAATATGTATGTAACCATCCCTTAAATTCTTTGTTTCTCCAGTAGCTGCTACTTCCCTGCACCTAGAGCAGTAATCTATCCATCTTGTTTTTCTCTCTCTCTTAAGCCAGCCACCTTCCTTCCTCCTTGCACAAGGAAATGATGACCAACTTCTCCAGTGTTCACATTGACATCCACCTCCACAAGACAGAGATTCACTTGGATATTTTCTAGTTCTACATTCAAAATTCTGAAGAGTTGTTTTTGCTCATACCAGAGAAGTGAGGTCTGGAAAAGCATTGCAACTTTTGAAATGATATGGCAACATTTTCTAAATTGAAGATGCTTTCTCATAAGAAAGGGATGGAAGTTAAACTATAAAAAGATTCCATTTCCACCATAAGCAGAAAATTACCATTTACTTCTGTTCCTATAGGCAGTTTAGAAGGATAGTGCATGAACAGGCCCAGAGAAGCCTGTTCAGATTGTGACTCTGCTGTTTTACAGGAACTTTGACATACCATAAACTTTTATCCTTCATTATGCCCTCTTCTAGTAAATGGCTCAACAGATACACCTTGTTCATCTCAGACATTTGAGATTCACTCTAAAGGCTGCCTGTCTTCCATCTGCTTTCCTTCCCATCACCACCATGAACCAACACATATTGTATACCTCCCATCCCACCCCCATCCCCAGTTTCATTGTCATGATCCATACAGGAGAGCTAAAAAACGTGTCTGAGTTATTCTATGCACCACTGAACAATGGGTCAGAACCAGTGTTGGTGGGGAGAAGTTGTTAGGGCAAGGAAGACAGCTAGATAAACTGAAGCTTATAAAGAGGACTCTAGAGTAGAGGGGAAACCCTGAAGGCTTAATTTTTTTGTCTACCCAACAAAGTGCTCATATTAACTTTACCATAGAAATGGAAAGGAATGTTAATAGAACATAAACCATTCAAAGTATCATTTGTAATGAAAACACATAAAGGATGAAAGAAACTATGGATCATATAAATGATATTATAATGCACTAGCATTGTATTGTGTGAGTGACTGGAGTCATGAAATCCTACAAAATTATACACACACACACCCAAATTAACATAATTATGTGTTCTATGTTTACTATGCTCTGTTCCCAATTGCCCAACTGGTTCCTCTTTAGTCTCTGATTGAATTTAGCCTTCACAGCCTTGGAGGCCCTCTGTAATGCCTCATCATTGTTTAACACTCCTGATGTCAGAAGGATATCCTTCAATCATTTGATCAGGTGCTTAAGGCTTTCTCTAAAATATTGTGTGTGTGTATGTGTTTATTTATTTTGGCTCAGTCAATCATATTGACAACTGTTCCACACAATCTTATGGTCAAAATCTGCACAAGTCTTTCAGTTCAATTCAGTTGGCCAATCATGTCCAACTCTGCAACTCCATGGACTGCAGCAAGCCAGGCCTCCCTGTCCATCACCAACTCCCAGAGCCTGCTCAAATTTATGTCCATTGAACCATTGATGCCATCCAACAATCTCATTCTTTGTCATCCCCTTCTCCTCCTGCTTTCAATATTTCCCAATGTCATGATCTTTTCAAATGAGTTGGTTCTTCACATCAGGTGGCCAAAGTACAGGAGTTTCAGCTTCAGCATCAGTCCTTCCAATGAATATTCAGAACTGATTTCCTTTAGGATTTACTGGTTGGATCTCCTTGCAGTCAACGGGACTCTCAAGAGTCTCCTCCAACACCGCAGTTCTAAAGCATCATTCTTTGACTCTCAGCTTTTGTTATAGTCCAACTCTCACATCCATACATGACTACTGGAAAAACCATAGCTTTGACTAGATAGACCTTTGTTGGTAAAGTAATGTCTCTCCTTGTTAATATGCTTTCTATGTTGCTCATAGTTTTTGTGTTCTTTTTTTTCCTAAGGAGCAAGCTTATTTTAATTTCATGTCTGCAGTCACTATCTGAAGTTATTTTGGAGCTCAACTCTTTAGCATGAAGTATTAGCTTCCTAGGGCTGCTGCTGCTGCTAAGTCGCTTCAGTCATGTCCAACTCTGTGCCACCCCATAGACAGCGGCCCACCAGGCTCCCCCATCCCTGAGATTCTCCAGGCAAGAACACTGGAGTGGGTTGCCATTTCCTTCTCTAATGCATGAAAGTGAAAAGTGAAAGTGAAGTCACTCAGTCATGTCTGACTGTTCACAACCCCATGGACTACAGCCTACCAGGCTCCTCCATCCATGGGATGTTCCAGGAAAGAGTACTGGAGTGGGGTGTCATTTCTTCCTCCTATCCTAGGGCTATCATGACAAAATACTAAGAATCAGGTGGCTAAAAACAAATTAATTCTCATAGTTATGGTGGCTAGAAGTTTGAATTCAAGATGGTGCTAGGGTCATGCTCCCTTAAATGATGCTAAGGAAGAATCCTTCCTTGACTCTTCCAGGTTCTAATGGCCCCAAGCTGTCCTTTGCTTGTGGAAGTGTAATTCTAGTCTCTGCTTCTGTCTTACCATGGCCATCTACTCCTCATTATGACTTAATATGACTTGAACCCATTTTGATCTCATCTTAATTTCATTTATAAAAAATGTATTTCCAAATAAGGGCACATTCTGAGGTTCTAAGTGAACATTAGTTTGGAAAGGGGTACTATTCAACCCACTAGATCATAGAAGTGTGTTAGTCACTCAGTCGTGTCTGACTTTGATTTCCATTCCCTTCTCCAGGGGATCTTCCCAACCCAGAGATTGATTACAGGTCTCTTGCACTTTAGGCAGATTCTTACCTTCCAAACCACCAGGGAAGACTGAATAATAAAAGGAGAAGGAAACAGCAAACCATTTCAGTAATCTTGCCTAGGAAATCCCGTGGACAGGGGAGCCTGGTGGGCTACAGTCCATGGGATTGCAAAAGAGTTGGACACAGCATGGTGACTAAACAACACGAATAATCAAAAGTGCCTATTACAATCTAATCTTAGTCTATCTACTTTTAGAGTAGCCTTTCAGTAAAAGTTGGTTGCCTTCAATTAGTCTGCCAGAAAGGCAAGTTAATGACTCAAAGAAAGAAACCCAACTAGTTCCGTGTTCATTTGCTGCCCTAGTGCCTTTCTAGGAAAGATACATTCATTTGAAGTAAAACTCACCTTTATCTAAAAGCAGCCAATGCAGTCTGGGGGAGTTTGCTTTCCTAAAAATTTATATTCCAAATAACTGCAGTCATGATCCCACTAAAGCCACCTCTGCTGTCTGCTTTGAGAACAACATGTCTTATATTACATGAAAGACTGTTAGCACAGATTTTATTTCCTAAACTATAAAAAGTATATTATGCTTCTGCTAGAGCTAATGAGTTTGACGTACATTGACAATAACAACTTTATTTGAGAATTTTCTCTTCAGTGAGTCATGGTTAACTTTTAAGAATTTTATGGAAACTGAGTCTGTATAATTTGATTGGATAAAAATGCTAAACAATGACACTTTATTCCCTAAAGAGCGCAGACAGAATCTCTATGCAATCTTCCCCGGTAGCCATATTTGCAGGTCAAGCTGAACGTCTTCTTGAGGTATTCCTTTCCACTGTCCACATCTCTCTCGGAAGTTCCCCAGTGTAGAATGATCATCAAAATCAACAGAACTTCTCTATGGACTGAATCCTGGTGCATAAGCTGGATACGGACTTTGTCTCCTGGGATGGGCCACTAGCTGGTCCAGTGCACTTAATTCCATCAGATCTTAAAACCATTTGAGCAGGTTGCAAATTAGGACCCAGCCTATTTTACTGTTATGTTTTCTGTGCTTCACAGTCACTTGTCTTGTAGTAGGGATTTCATAAATATAGGTTCAATAAATGAATTCATGTTTGAGTTTAATAATCAAGTGCTCAACAGAGAGTGCATATTTTACTGTCCTCCTCCCTGTTTAGAGGGCAAAGCTGTGCAGTGGAAATCTCATTCTTGCCTCTATGAATTGATTGCATTCTTTCTCTTTGAATAGGATAATTTGCCCATCTGGATAGAACCTTTTCTTAATTGTAGTACTGCCCACTGCATTTCCTTTCATCTTAGAACATTTTGTAGTCCTCATTCGCAACTGGAAAATAATTAATTAGAATTGAAATCTTTACTTCTCTATGTGATGTAAGGAGTATTTAAGCCTAGTGCTTGCTTTTCCTCTGATGTTTTGACACTGCATATGGAAAGGACTCTTACCACTTGCTGGACATTATGTAGGGAGGGGGATTATCTAGATAGCGGCCTATTAAGGGATGATCGGCTGCTGCTGACTGGGCATATGGAAAAAAGAAAATAAACAAAGAGCCCAAACCTCATAGGTAATTATGCACATCCCTTCATAATAGCCTTACTGCTTATTTTAGTATTGACAATTATGAGAGGATGTACATGAAGTAGGGATTATAAGTAATGTTCCAATGGAAGAGATGTCTGAGAAATATACTCCCTTGAAAAGAAAACACATTTCTATATTTGAGACTTGGAAAAACTTTCTCCTTGTTGCTATTATGCATCAAGGGTCATAAGACCTATAAAACTCTTGCAAATGAGATTACTCTGCCTTTCTTATGGTAGCCTGGTGACTCCAGAGAAGCAATATGACTATGTGAGGTTGGGAGTAATTTGGATCTCGGATTGGGAAGGTCATACAGAGTTGCTGAAGGTAGCTATGGGGCAAATCACGCTTTTGAAAGTTGATCAAGTAGACTGGAACTTTATTATGCATATACTTAGTTTTCACAAAATCAACTATGTATTCTCAGGAGATATACAGAGAGAGAAATAGCAATTCATATTTATGCAGTGGGCCAGTTCCATATGCCGTGCGTCTCTTCTGAGCAAGCATGACAGGGCATGTGGTACTTAACAACATCCCACCGGTTTCCATTCTCCAAGGCCTCCTGGACTGGGACCATCTTGCTGAACTGAGCACTATTGCAAGGTTTGGAAAATTTGTAATAGTATTATTATAACTGACCAGATTGTTTCAGTGCCAAGGGAAAAAACAACTTTTATGGGACTTTTTGAGATATAACACTTTGGTCTTTAATATGGTAGGTTTCTTAGCTATATGTGAATCTACTTAATTTGGCCTTATACAGTTACTTCAAAATTTACAACCACATAAAAATCATACTACACAGACTCTATTTGATAATTAAATTTTTACAAGGCCTACTATTTGTACAAGTCCACATTTTATTCAGTGGAACAGAGTGCCCTGGAGGGTGCAAATGCCATACTATAAAATCATAATTCTACTTGTCTCAGTTTGGACAATGATACTTGAAATATAACTTGAGCATTTATTCATTGTATGTGTGTTGAAGATCCATTATATGTCAGGCAGTATTCTGGGCACTGAAGACATTAAGCTTTTTTTTTTTTTTTTGAGAAGACCCTGGCAGTCATCTAATTGAGTTCCTAACTTTAATTGAGTTCCCTGCATGAATCTTCTGTTGATAGGGAACTCGCTTCCACAAGCCATGCAGCTCTTCCATGGCACTGAAGCAAAACATTTCTTTGAATTCTAATTCTAGTTCTGCCCTTGAGGGCATAAATCATTTTTAATACATTTTAATTATTATAACCCTTAAGTATTTGGGGGAAAAAAAAAACTTTTCTCATTATTTTTTCCAACTTCTATCTTGTCCTTTACATGCTAAATATTTCCATGCAGGAATGTGTTATATATTAGGCCTCCAGTCTATTCCCATCTTGATCAATGTCTCCCTTATGCTTTCTCAGCATCCCTACTGTTAAATTCTGAGCCCAAAGTTAAAACTATTACACCTGAGGTAAACAGCTAGTTGAATGAAACTCTCTCACATATGTTTAGGATGATTTCATCAAAATATCCCATGGATTCATAAAACTATACACTCTTACTTGTTTACAAAGAATTTGGAAATGGTACCAGGAAAATTCTGGGATATATTCATTACCTTTAAATTAGTTCCTCTTTACTTATTCTTTCCTTGGAAATACATGCTTATTATATAATATATAGTCTCCATGTGTTAAATAATACTAAGATTTGAAACCAAATCTAATCAGATATATTAGACATTTTAGTTGCCATAGCGATCTGAAGTGGTGTGTGTGTGTGTGTGTGTGTGTGTGTGTGTGTGTGTGTGTCTTCCCTGGAACAATAGTATAAGATGTATAGGAATATAGGTGCCAAATCATGGGTGCAAATATCTATTAGAGGTTGGAGCAGATGATTGAGGAAATACATATTTCTTTCTGTATAAAAGATTTCTACAACAGATTTTTATAAAATGTGATTTAGGGTAAATTTTCTTAATACATTGAATTTAATTTGGAAGATATTTTGTTATTTCCATAGATTTACCATAAAGCCAAGTCACTCAATCATGTCTGACTCTTTGTGACCCCATGGACTGTAGCCTACCAGGCTCCTCTGTCCATGAGATTTTCCAGGCAATAGTCCTGGAGTGGATTGCCATTTCCTTCTCCAAGGGATCTTCCCAACTCAGGGATCGAACCCAGGTCTACCGCATTGTAGACAGATGCTTTACCATCTGAGCCACCAGGGAAGTTTTACCATACTTGCAATTAATAAATAAATTATAACAAAAATTTAAAAATATCTTGAATTGCATATTTGTTAGAAACTGGTTAGATTGTGAATATTTCTTTGAATTTGATAGAATGTTTTATACTTACCACTTATTGTTCAGAAATGAAGTTTAAAATGTTAAAATACAGCAAGGAAAATCTATTCTGTTATGATTACATTATTAAGAAAAATTTGTTGATATTTGTAGATGGGAAATGTTTCCCCTTAATTGCTTACATAGTGTTATTTATTTTTATGCAATTACACTTATAGGCAATGCCACATGCTTGGTCCACACAGTGACAAAACATCTGGATGAAAAGTGGAAAATATAGTAACAAACCCAGATGGTTTGTAAGTGCAGGGCCAAACATCCAGATGGCATCAAGAAGGCTAAGCATGTGGATGACAAATATCAAATCTTTCATTCAGATGTCATGGCATCATCTAGACACAGTGTATCAATGAACTCTTTTTAGTGAAGACAAAGAATGTGAAACAAGCTAGAGGTCAAAAAGAATCAGGACACATTTATGAAAAAAAGCATACAGTTCACATTAAACAACTTTTAACAAAAATAATTTGCGATGGGCTGATTTAAAATTCAATTTACTGAAAGAGAATCTTAGCAAAAAGAAAAAGACTCAGCTTATTAGAGTCACTTTTTAATTGCAATAATCTTTACTAAGTTTTTGATTTGAGAGAATTTTCAATACAGCTCACGTGTCCAATAAATGGTCTCAATTAAAAATTGCATTTGATGCCGATTAAAAGTTGCTTGATCTTTAGTATTACAATACACTGCAATACAGAATTGCATCTAGCATGTCACATTCAATAAACAGACTTCTTTGCTATCTCTGAATAATTAACTTTATCTTTGTTACAGGGAACAAAAGTAATGAAAGCAGCATAGACGTTATTCATTTATTCTTAGCATGAGAATCTTATTATTTTGGCCTGTCTCTCCCAAGGTAACCTCTACTATTGTGTCTTGTAGACATTATATGAAGTTATTTCTGTCTGAAGACATCATAGTTTAAACATGATTTCTCCTTTCTTAAGCCCTAAGAGAAATATGTATGAGAAAGATAATCAACATGTCTCTGAAAATCTTGAGTAATTATTTACTGCATGTGTATTACAATAGGTAAAATGTAGAAAACCTCTTACCTCTCCAGTCAGAATGGCTGCGATCCTAAAGTCTATAAGCAATAAATGCTGGAGAGGGTGTGGAGAAAAGGGAACCCTCTTACACCGTTGGTGGGAATGCAAACTAGTACAGCCACATGGAGAACAGTGCGGAGATTCCTTAAAAAACTGGAGATAGAACTGCCTTCAGTTCATGGCAACCCACTCCAGTACTCTTGCCTGGAGAATCCCATGGACAGAAGAGCTTGGTGGGCTACAGTCCACGGGGTTGCAAAGAGTCGGACTTGACTGAGTTACTTCATTTTCACTTTCACTTTCACTTTCAGTTCAGTCGCTCAGTCATGTCTGACTCTTTGTGGCCCCATGAATCGCAGCACACCAGGCCTCCCTGTCCATCACCAACTCCCAGAGTTCACTCAGGCTCACATCCATCGAGTCAGTGATGCCATCCAGCCATCTCATCCTCTGTCATCCCTTTCTCCTCCTGCCCCCAATCCCTTCCAGCATCAGAGTCTTTTCCAATGAGTCAACTCTTCGCATGAGGTGGTCAAAGTACTGGAGTTTCACCTCTAGCATCATTCCTTCAAAAGAAATCACAGGGCTGATCTCCTTCAGAATGGACTGGTTGGATCTCCTGGCAGTCCAAGGGACTCTCAAGAGTCTTCTCCAACACCACAGTTCAAAAGCATCAATTCTTCGGTGCTCAGCTTTCTTCACAGTCCAACTCTCACATTCATACATGACCACAGGAAAAACCATAGCCTTGACTAGATGGACCTTAGTCGGCAAAGTAATCTCTCTGTTTTTGAATATGCTATCTAGGTTGGTCATAACTTTCCTTCCAAGGAGTAAGAGTTTTTTAATTTCATGGCTGCAATCACCATCTGCAGTGATTTTGGAGCCCCCCAAAATAAAGTCTGACACTGTTTCCCCATCTATTTCCCATGAAGTGATGGGACCAGATGCTATGATCTTCGTTTTCTGCCTTATGACCCAACAATCCCACTGCTGGGCATACACACTGAGGAAACCAGAATTCAAAGAGACACGTGTACCCCAGTGTTTATTGCAGCATTGTTTATAATAGCTGGGACAAGGAAGCAACCTAGATGTCCATCAGCAGACAAAAGGGTAAGAAAGCTGTGGTACATATACACAAGGAGTATTACTCAGCCATTAAAAAGAATACATTTGAATCAGTTCTAATGAGGTGGATGAAACTGGTACCAATTATACAGAGTGAAGTAAGCCAGAAAGAAAAACACCAATACAATATACTAATGCATATATATGGAATTTAGAAAGATGGTAATGATAAACCTGTACACAAGACAGCAAAAGAGACACAGATGTATAGAACAGTCTTTTGGACCCTGTGGGAGAGGGAGACGGTGGGATGATTTGGGAGAACGGCATGCATTGAAACATGTACAATATCATGTAAGAAATGAATAGCCAGTCTAGGTTCGATGCAGGATACAGGATGCTTGAGGCTGGTGCACTGGGATGACCCAGAGAGATGATATGGGGAGGGATGTGGGAGGGTGGTTCAGGGTTGGGAACACGTATACACCTGTGGCAGATTCATGTTGATGTATGGCAAAACCAATACTGTATTGTAAAGTAAAAATAAATACATAAATAAAAATTAAAATAAAAAAGAAAAAAGTTTTTTTTTATAATATGAACATCTATTAATTCCAATGAATCTTATTTCCATCAATGTTGACCTCTTACAAGTTGCAACTGCTGCTGAAAGTACTGGATATTCCTAGAACTCTTCTATTGATCTTAGCTTTAGAGCTTTATAGATTCCATAAGAAAATAATGCTATATTCCCTTCTGCTTATTTATTTTATACATAATAGTTTGTATCTTAGTCCCCTATATGTATCTTGTTCCTCCTCCCTTCCCTCTCTCCACTGGTAACCATTGGTTCATTCTCTGCATCTGTGAGTCTGTTTCTGCTTTTCTTATTTTTTTGCTTTTATTTTTAATGTTCACTTACTTTTAATGTTTAAATTTTTATTCATTTTTAATTGAAATATATAGTTTTAGGTGTACAACAAAGTGATTCAATTATGCATACACACATATGTTTTCTTTCAGATTATTTTCCTTTATAGGTTATTAAAAAATATTGAGTATAATTCTCTGTACTATATAGTATTCCCTTGTTAATATCTGTTTTATGTACAGTAGTTTATATAAGTCAATCCCAAACTCCTAATTTATCCCTGCATCCCCTTTGGAAAACATGCTGGTTTTCTATATCTATAGGCCTATTTCTGTTTTGTACATGAATACATTTGTATCTTTTTTTTTTAAGAATCTACATATATGTGCTATTGCATTATTCCTATTTTAGATGTTCAAGGTAGAAAATTTATCCCCACAATAAAAACTGCAATATAATACAATAATATACTACATACAGTAAAATCTACTAATTCAATAAAAATAACTATATCTTATTTTCATTTCGAACTTAATAAACAATAAATACCTATTATGTGTTAACTGTGTACCAAATATTTTGCTATGCATTGGGCACTTCAAGAGGGAAAACATAGTCCCAACTGTTAGGAAATGAGACCTTTGGGAAAGGCAATTAAACAAACTTTACAAAGCTGGCCAGCAATTGCAATAAGATGGATACAAGGGTGTCTTGGATAGAAGAACAGAAGAAAGAAATGTCCATAGTAGCTTGAGAGGAAAAGGCAAAAATGCCTTTACTTACCGAGCACAGAGTGTGAGAAAAGTGCATCTAAGATGGATAATGATCCTGTGAAAAGGCATTGAAAGAAAACCAGGAGTTGGCCTGTTCCTGTCTTGTATGTCAGTTTATCAAGCATTGTCTTCATTCAGTTTAATGAGCACACATCGTCATATTGCAAGTCACTGCAATTATGAAAGAGGCAAACAATGTGAATGCTGGCACAGAATTCTCTTTTTTACTTTGAATAAAAATAAAACCACAAAGTTAAAATATTCAAAATCGCATCAAAATCACTCAGAGTTTAGTAGAAGCAACTCAAAGAAGATGGTACTTGGCCTAGGCCAAGGTTCCGGGTTGGATGTGGGAATAGGAAGAGTGTATCTAGCAAGAGAAAAAACATTCATGAAAACTTTGGAGAGCTGGAAGGAGAAGAGAGAGATGTTTTCCTTTTACTTACTGAGATATTGTTTACTAGGGAATAAGGAACTGTGGAAAATTCTTCAAGAGATGGGAATACCAGACCACCTGACCTACCTCTTGAGAAATCTGTATGCAGGTCAGGAAGCAACAGTTAGAACTGGGCATGGAACAGACTGGTTCCAAATAGGAAAAGGAATATGTCAAGGCTGTATATTGTCACTCTGCTTATTTAACTTATATGCAGAGTACATCATGAGAAACGCTGGACTGGAGGAAACACAAGCTGGAATCAAGATTGCTGGGAGAAATATCAATAACCTCAGATATGCAGATGACACCACCCTTATGGCAGAAAGTGAAGAGGAGCTAAAAAGCCTCTTGATGAGAGTGAAAGAGGAGAGTGAAAAAGTTGGCTTAAAGCTCAGCATTCAGAAAACAAAGTTCATGGCATCTGGTCCCATCACTTCATGGGAAATAGATGGGGAAACAGTAGAAACAGTGTCAGACTTTATTTTTCTGGGCTCCCAAATCACTGCAGATGGTGACTGCAGCCATGAAATTAAAAGACGCTTACTCCTTGGAAGAAAAGTTATGACCAACCTAGATAGTATATTCAAAAGCAGAGACATTACTTTGCCGACTAAGGTCCGTCTAGTCAAGGCTATGGTTTTTCCTGTGGTCATGTATGGATGTGAGAGTTGGACTGTGAAGAAGGCTGAGCGCCAAAGAATTGATGTTTTTGAACTGTGGTGTTGGAGAAGACTCTTGAGAGTCCCTTGGACTGCCAGGAGACCCAACCAGTCCATTCTGAAGGAGATGAGCCCTGGGATTTCTTTGGAAGGAATAATGTTAAAACTGAAGCTCCAGTACTTTGGCTACCTCATGGGAAGAGTTGACTCATTGGAAAAGACCCTGATGCTGGGAGGGATTGGGGGCAGGAGGAGAAGAGGACGACCAAGGGTGAGATGGCTGGATGGCATCACGGACTCGATGGACGTGAGTCTGAGTGAACTCTGAGAGTTGGTGATGGACAGGGAGGCCTGGTGTGCTGCAATTCTTGGGGTCGCAAAGAGTCGGACACGACTGGAGACTGAACTGAACTGAACTGCAGGAATAAGGAGAGACAAAGTGACAAAGCTTTGGGTAAAATGGTGAAGAGAGTAATTGGGAGGATATAGGGCTGAGCAGAATGTAAAATATGGAAGGAATATAGAGCCAATGAATCATAAATCTATTTCGAAATGAAGGTCAGCCATTCAGGCACAGTCTAAAGTGAAAAGTAGACTGAAATAAAGAGAAATGTAAGGAAATTGAGATAAGGGAAGCAAGTTAATAAGTTAAGGATTAATCTATCTAGATGTAATTCAGTAATGAAGCCAATGTAAGAATAATACCCTGGATCAAGCTGACACTACAAATGGTAGAGATGAGAGCCTTATCTTCTGGATAGAAAGAAAGAGAAAGTTAAGTTTGTGGATGGGATGAAACCCTGACAGGTTGCAGACCATGGCTGTGTATTATGGAAAAATAATCTGACCTGAAAGAAAAGTTTAGCCGGTCCTGACTCTGTTGGGGTTAGTGTTCTGTTGGCATGTATTAGGAAGTCTAGAAGACAAAGAGCTATCTTTGCAAGATGTTTGCTCTTGAGCAGTATTGTGTTATTAGAGCTTGGGTGCAAGTAAGGGCAAGAGTTAGGGAGAAACCATTCTTTCTACTTTTGGTTCAAAATACTTTTCTGGTTTGACACATGAAGATCAGGAACTCAGAGGTTTGAGAAATAGCAGTGTATGCTCAGTGTCCTTCTCAAAATAGGCATGAATAGGATGGCTTCTTCAAATATTAAGCATAAACTGCAACAGAAAAGGAAGGTGTGGTAAATAATTTTGGGGGGATAGCAATGAACTAGATTCAGTGCATTTAGGATGTACATTTTTGAGGACATCCAGAAATATGTCAAGAGGAAGAGCCACTTTGCAGGAAGGTTCTTATTTTTGTGCTGGTAAGGTGATTTCTCTGGAGAAGGCAATGAATGGCACCCCACTCCAGTACTCTTGCCTAGAAAATCCCATGGATGGAGGAGTCTGGTAGGCTACAGTCCATGGGGTCACACCAGTTGGACATGACTGAGCAACTTCATTTTCACTTTTCACTTTCATGCATTGGAGAAGGAAATGGCAACTCACTCCAGTATTCTTGCCTGGAGAATTCCAGGGACGGGGGAGCCTGGTGGTCTGCCTTCTATGGATCGCACAGAGTCGGATACGACTGAAGTGATTTAGCAGCAGCACCAAGGTGATTTCTCTGAAGCAGAATCCAGAAATTGTTGATAATATGGCTAAACAGGGAAGTACTAAATGCAAGACACCCAGATTATACACCTAACAAACTATTCAAGCAAAACTGTGAGGATGTACATTGCAAGGAAAATACAAGGGTTAAAAACTTGACTTTGCCTGCAGCAAACACAGAAATTATCAAGCAGAATGTAATAGCCAAGCTGAACTTTGAAGGATATGAAGAATTTAACATTCAATATTTGATGTGGGGGGATATAACAGAGAAAAGAACCACAAGGCATTGAAAGGTTCTGCAATTTTTTATTTATATAATTTTATCTGAGATATACTTACTATTGCAATATGATGAATGAACTAGTGTTGAGGGAGGTTTATTCCATCATTCGTCTGTTCATTTGATGCAGGTTTTTTAATCAGTCTATGTGTGCAAGTACTATGATAACTTTTATAAATGACATAAAGATAGATAAATTCATGATTAGTCATAAAGCCTCTCAGATGAACTGGATATGTACTCATCAGGACTATGATCCAGATCACTAATCTGATAGGATAATATAGAATTGATATAATGAAGAAAAGCCAACATCAGGAATACTAATTTAGAAAGTCATTGTTGCAATCAAAGGAAAGAGAAGCAACAGAAGCAGCAGTGAAAATGAAGAATAGTAGATGGAGGAAATGCATTTGCAAGAGGAATGAAAGACATATTTTGTAAGTTTTAGAAACTTTTTTGATGTTCTGAAGGAGAGAAGTGTATTGATTCAAAGATCTTAAGCCATAGAGAGTGGGAACATAAGACTGCATCAAACATACCATAGCCTTAGAAGGTATGTTTTAAATGTAAGATAGGAGGCAGAGTATAGTTTTGGATGTATTAAGTTTAAGGTGCAATTTTCATTAAAAAAGTTAAATTAGAAATCATCAAATTACAGCTAATAGTTCATTATTTGTATGGGCATATATAAAAAAGATCTAAATAATTAAACCATGATAAAGGATGAGCTCTCCAAAGCAAGAATTGCATTTTTACCTTGAAACAAACAGCAGAAAATACACCAGACCTGTTGTTTCTATGTATTAAGCCTAATAAATGCTCAATTATAGGTGAGTGAAAATAATTACATTTAGTTTACATTTCAGAAGTAAAATCACTTCTAATTCTTACTTTATTTGAGCCCCTGAATATTTAACAACTTCTTATTCACCTTAATAATTTCTCCTTCCTTAAGGAAAACCTGTTATGATTCCATCACCTCAGCCATCCATTAATCTTTCTGTAAATTATTAATAATTTTTCTAAAAATTGATTCAAATTGAAAATAGTATAGAATGGTGTCTTAAGTGAAGTTGCTCAGTCGTGTCTGACTCTTTGCAACCCCATGGACTGTAACCTACCAGGCTCCTCAGTCCATGGGATTTTCCAAGCAAGCATACTGGCGTGGGTTGCCATTTTCTTCTCCAGGGGATCTTCCCGACCCAGGGATTGAACCCAGGTCTCCCACAGTAGACAGACGCTTTACCGTCTGAGCCACCAGGGAAGCCTAAGTGACACTTGAGTAAGTGACTCTATATTCTTTTGTAAAAATCAAACTGGCAATCTGAAATCTAATATTTTCTGTGCACTTGAAGTACAATGACATGAATTTTTGGAATGCACTTCTCCCTGTAATTTGTGTAATCCATTAAAGTAATACTAAACCATATGTAAAGAAAACACTGTAGATGATTGGGAATGAATAAGTCAAAGTTCAAAGTTGCATAGAGTCATAACTCATTTAGGACTCTATCCTCTTTCAAATACATTTGGGAAAAGAGTAATAGATGCATTCCCTAATAAAGAAAATTCCTTGGTTAAAATATCAAGAAAAAGAAGTTTTAAAATTATTTATTTTTATGTATTATTCATTTATCTATTAAAACTTCTAGTTGAGAAAACTTTAATTTCTTTTTTAATTCAAAGAAGAATATGAAACATAAAAAGGGCAAAAGGTATCAGAGTAGTTTTCCTTATTTAAATATCCATAATGATAAGAAGAATATTAAAGACTTGGAAAGTATAATTAGGCCAAATGTCAAGTTCTATTTTATGTTAGAATAATGTGACTTTTGTGATGGAGTTCACCATGAACCTCATTGCTTTCAAAGATTTGGATTAATTCCTTCTGGGTTCAGATAAAACCTTAGATGACTTCTCTGGTGATGTTTGTATGCATGTATATGTGTGTACCTAGTCATTAAATGACTAGCAGAAACTTTGTTTTATACTTTTATAAGAAAGTCAATAATTGATTCATTCTTTAAATAAGTGTAACCAAGCTGCCTAGTACAGTGATTCCTTTGTTTGTTGGAAAAACATTGAAGCATGCAAGGTATCAGAAGCAAACCTATTAAAACAGTCATGATTTCTTAAACCAGATATAGAGGATAGAGAAAACACACTGCTAAATATTATTAAAATCTAATTTCTAGAATTTTTAACTAGCATTTACTTACTGGATAGAGAAATTTTTTTTAATGTTGTCAGAAGAAAAGCCTATACAACTTTCTAGTGCTGCGGTACTATTTCAATAGCCATCATCACTATCAGGACAAGGCCAAAAATTTTAGATTGTAATGAGACCTGCTAATGAAATAATGTAGAATAACTGGGCACAGGAGATAATTGTTACTTCAAAAAGGAACTCAAAAAATGAAAACAAAATCTAAATGTGTCTTGTATGCTAATGGGCACGTTACTCAAGATTTTCCCCTCCTTGAAATGTGTGAGTATTTTGGCAAGAAGAGAGAAAAGGATTGTCGATTTCAATAATAGGAGTTATTCTTTCAATGAGTAGACTACAGAACTGGGAAATCAACAAGATTGCATTAACACATCCATAGTAGCTCCATATGGAGACTGATAGTCCAACTGTGGCTTACTCAGACACTAGGCTTTTTCCTAACCTTTCCCTTTTTCACAGCTTGTTACCATCCTGGGTGGTAAGTCAGAGGGCAAGGAAGAAGTATCTGAATGAATTAGCCAATTAATCATTTATTGACCACTTTGGTAAAAAATTTGGTGAAATTCCAGCACTTCATAAGAGTATAATTGCACATGCCATATGAGGGGATTTTAACTGTTGGCAGTATCAGAGGAGACCTGGAAATATTAGTTATAACTAGACAGATGCACTCTGGGGAGGGGATGGAAGGAACACTCTCTGTGAATGATAATCCCATTAACAATTTATTTCAGAACAATGGGCTCATTTATTTAATAAAATTACACAAGATCCATTTTTCATTTTATATTCCTGAATTAGTACCTGGCACTTTGTATCCATAAATATTAATATTTATCAAATTAATGAATTAATCAATGCAATTAAATTATTTTATTCATATTTTTTAAAAAATGATTCATATACTAGTACAGAAAATAATAACTGATAATTTAGTGAAGACCATCCTTCCCTATAGGGTCTTGAAGAAACTTTCCTGGGAGAAGCTAGTACATGTGTTGGTGGTAAGCAAGATATCTCTGATTACAGCAAGTATAGGATCACAAATCAATTAGTTTTTAAACAGACATAAAGACAGTTACCATGAACGCAGGAGGGTGATTTGAGGCTGAGGGAGTCAAATATGAAAGATTCAGTGAAGAGAATCTGTAGTGGACAGAGAGGTTTTGACAATGGTTCTTAATCCAAAGTGGGGACAGAAAAGCAAGTGGATTCCACCAGTACCCCTCAGAGAAAAGGATATGGAAAATGAGTTTAAAATTTGGGGGGTGTTGTTGTTCAGTCACTCAGTCACGTTTGATTCTTCAAAACCCCATGGATTGCAGCACGACAGAGCTCCCTGTCTTTTTCCATCTCCTAGAGTTTGTCCAAGTTCATGTCCATTGCACTGGTGATCCATCCAGCATCGCATCCTCTGTTGCCCTCTTCTCCTTCTGCCTTCAATCTTTCCCAGCATCAGGGTCTTTCCAATGAGTTGGCTGTTCCCATCAGTTAACCAAAGTATTAGAGCTTCAGCTTCAGCATCAGTACTTCCAATGAGTATTCAGAATTGATTTCCTTAAAAATTGACTGGTTGATTCCCATAAAACACATCCTGTTGCTGGAAAAAGCTTATGTAAAAGCACAGAGTAGACATTCAACAGTAGAGTTTCATGACTTATCCCAAACAAAAGGACACACAGAGTTCAGGGAAAACTCAACCATAGCCAGAGGACACTAGGAAGATGGACAGAAAGAACTTGTCCACCCTGGGGTCAGGTGCATACCCAACCAGAGCTAGAGATCCTACAGCATTTTGGGAATTCACAAACAGACGTGTCCATGAGAGCAGGAATGGTAGCATCAGGGAAGCTGGGAGGTGGCAGCCTCTGAAATGGAAGAAATAAAGCCTGCCAGAGAATTGAGAACACTGAGACTCAAACTAAAGCCATTTGGACACATTTGGTATCCATATTTGTAAACAATAATGTTGGATAAGGTACTGATGTTCCATTTCCCCACTACCATCTTGCCCCAAATTCTTGAGCTGATATTCTTCTGGGAAACAAACGAACTATGTAGAGTTATGTTTTTCATCTTGGGGAGTGGTGATTTTGACATGACTCTGACAGATATTCAGTCAACTGTGCTCCCATCATGGTGTCACCTAAATTGTACTGAATATATACAGCCAGAGCCATGGTCAAGAAAATCCTTTGACCAATGTGTCCTCTGGGCTTGCAGTTACAAAGAGATTGTCCATTCTAATTTGGAAACAAAGGTATGTTTCTTTCATTATGTATCCAATCTAGTAATCTAGGCAGTTTAGTATTTTGGGAATAATTTTGTTTGTGATCATGTAAAACTTAAATATTGAAAATAGCTTGAAAGACAAAAATGGAATTACAGGAAATATTTTACCAAGATAACCCTTCTAAGTATTTATTAATTCACAACCTCTAATGATAACTATTTTCAAAGGAGAAAAATTTAAATATTTAATATTACTAATTATATAAAAGACATAAAAACCTGGAAAGAAATCTGAAAGATTAAGTAGTTTTTCTTTCTAGCTTTGCCACATTAAAACCATTCCCAACATTTCATGACCTCCAGAGAAAGTGATTCCAAAGCTTCTGTAGGCTTACTTGTACAGTTTGTAAATTTCCTTTTACTGTCTCCCTTTGTAGAACATGAAATATTTTACTCCATAGATTGTTCTTTTATTTCATGAACTTTATAACTATACCTTTATTTTTTTATCATTCTAATGCACTATCACATTAATTTGCTAAGTGCCCTACAAATTATCTGTTATCACTTCCATTTTGTATTTGAAAAAAAAAAAAAATTGAGAATTTGAGTGTCTTGTCCACAATCCTGTGCATAGTAAGGAGTGGAGCCAGGATTCTAGTTGAGTTCATCTTACTTTAAATCTGATGGTCTTTGCTATAATAACCTTGCTTTCTTCTCTGTAGACATGGAGCACAAGGTATAGCCTGACTTCACTGATCCTGGGATTTGGGGTTATTTATTTATTTTTTTTAATTCTCCATCATTTTATTTTATATTTTATTTTTTGGCTGCACCTTGAGTTATGTGGGATCTCAGTTCCCTGAACAGGGATCAAACTGGTGGTCCCTGCAGTGGGAGCAAAGAGTCTCAACCACTGGACTCCTAGGGAAGTCCCAGATTTGGGATTATTTTAAATGGGAAGATATAGGGCAGGAACTTAACTTGCCAAAACAGAGATACCAAGACCCATTTGTGTAAGGAATAAATGAAAAAAATGGAAAACAAAACCTAAATTGCAAACCATCTCAAATCTCCTGCAACAGAGTTTTGAAACATCTTTGATAGGCTATTTATTTAATGTTTTCTGCCTCTATTTTCTGCATATATAACTACAGTGACCAAGCGTTTTCCAGCCCACTGTGTTTCTTGTGGTAATTAACCACTAACCTACTTTCTCCTCCAATAGATGTGGGTTCTTGGCCATTAGTCATTTTCTCAACTTTCTTCTCAATTCCTGGTTTTCCTTCATACTTTATGATTGTAGAATCTTAAAAACAGTTAGAGGGTCAAATAAAATCTGAGCAGGTCAGATTCTAAACTCAAGGTTTCTTTTCAGAGTATCATCAGGTTCAATACTTTCAGTACTCAGATTGGCCCCAAACACTCATACTATTTATACTAGGCAAGCTATTTCATTAAGCAACAAATACTTATTAATTATAAAATTTCAATTCAAAGATACTGTTATTAAAGTAATACTAATATTAAAGATGATATAAAATAAATTCTGAATACAAACAGTTGTACCAGCATACTCACAGATAACACTAGGCTGAATGCCAGGGAAAAGCTAAAAATTACCCAACAGAAGGCAACAAAATCACAGACTGAATGGTAAGAAGCCGGTTGTGGGGGGTTAATTTGCTGGGAAGACATGAGAGACCGTATGTGTAGCAATCACTTAGCTCTCAGCCTTATGGAACAATTTAAAAGGAAAACTTATGTGGTGGCTTCTACTGACTTCATTCTGCAAACTATCGTAGTACAATTCAGAGGGAGGGCTTCAAACCCAATCAGAGACCCAACAGCTGTTGCAATAGCTAAACAGAGTCCAAGATCAGATGTTCTTACTGGGATACATGAGATGAAATACTCAACAAGAACAAGCCCTTTTCCCTTTAACATCTGTACCTCCACATGAAGAGCATAAATGGCACATTGCACTTTTCTTCATCAGAATTAGATGTTCCTAATAAGATGTGTTTTCAATTTAATAGTAAACTACTAATCTACTTTGCTACAATATACAAGCTTATAATTGAAAACAGCTTCTAATGTTCTTACATTACCCCAATAGTGCTTACAAGAACAAGTTAATTATAATAATGTGAATTGAAAATGAAAGATAATCTAATCAACTGATTTTCATGAGTGATAAGTTAATCGAAAATTCCCCAAAATCCTCTAATACACCAATTATGATAATATCTCCTAAGTACAAAAAATGTATACACTAATGCAACTCTGTTGTTTTTAAATGTTTGTCTTCTAATTATAGTAATGACCTAGGAGTGAGATATTGCCTGAGGGTTAATAGTTGGCAGGGAAATTATGTCTGGCATAAACCCTAAATAAATTTCCTGAGTTTCCATAATTATTTCAAAAACTTCACTAACATATATAGACTTTAAATAAAAACTTCCATAATCTCTAGATCAATACCTTTTCTCTCTTGAATGTTACCAAATTTTTTATCTATCTGATAAAGTTGTCAAAGACAAATTCTGAAAATTTCTGATTAAAGTGTTTTGCAGATGTGAGAAATACTACAGACATATAAATATTCTCCCCAAATAACGAATAAAATGATCATCAAGTAGAAATGGTGAAGCAGACAAATAACCAACTGAGAAGAATGTGAGCCAATTGGAAAATACTTCTGAGGAAATAATTTAGAAGAAAGCGCAAAAAATATAAGCTTGTCGGAAGTATGAAAGTAAGTCAAGACACATACAGGAAAGAAGAATGAGAAGAGGTGATGTTGGTCTAAGAGATTATACTGAAGGAAAGAACAGAGACAAGATGATACTTAAGAAGAAAAGTGCAGAGAATTCTCTAGTGCTGGACTCTGAAAAATAAGATAAAAGATTCTAGGCGAACACTTTGAGCCTTAAGAAAGTCAATAAAGGCAAACTCACACTCAACACCTGTTATGAAGAAGGGAGCACATTAAAGACAAAGAAAGAAGCTCCCAAGGGCTGTTAGATGAACAAGCCATCTTGGTTACACAGGCACGGTGGCTAGAACAAAGACGTACTCCAACCACAGCAATAAATATCAAAACACAATGTAAAATCTGTCTACTATTTTGAAGGGTGAAAGACCAATTTAAAACACTAAACTGAAGTAAACTATTATTCAAAAATAAAGGTGAAATATATTTCTTTACAATGTAAAAATGGTTTTTATGGTCATACACCATCTCAGAAGAACCACTAAGGAAGGATGAAGGAATGAACAAAAGTGAAATTGAAACTAAAAAGAAGAAGAAAAATAGAAGATGTGGTACATATATATATATATATATATACACACAATGGAATATTGCTCAGCCATAAAAAGGAACAAAACTGAGTCATTTATGGAGACTTGGATGGACCTAGAGAGTGTCATACATAATGAAGTAAGTCAGAAAAACAAATTATTAACACATATATGTGAAATCTATAAAAATGGTATAATTTTGATAGATTCTCTTCATGAAGCTGAAATAGAGACATAGATGTAGAGAACAAATATATGGATACCAAAGGAGGGAGGGAAGGGGATGGAAGAAATTGAGAAACTGGAATTGACACACATACCCTGTTAATACTATGTATAAAATAGAAAACTAAGAGAACATACTGTGTATCTCAGGAAACTCTGCTTAATGCACTGTGGCGACCTGAATGGGGAGTTTAATCACTAAGTCGTGTCCAACTCATGGATCTCTTGGCTCCATTTCGTGGGAAGAAAGTCCAAAAGGGAGTGGATATGTTTATGTATGGCTGGTTCATTTTGCTGTAGAGTAGAAACTAGAACAAAATTATAAAACAGCCATAAAACAGATAAATGTATTTTTAAATAAAATAAGTTACCAAATATAAAAAGAACAATGACAGTTGGTAGTTTTTCTTTATTTTAAATTACTCTGGGAAGAACATAGCATGAAATTCGGTAAACAAATGTTTAAGTGCATAAAACAATGCTGTTAATTATAGGCTCAGTGTTGTATAGCATACCTCAAAAATTCCTGTCTCTGTACAGCTGAAACTTTACACTCATTGACTAGCAAGCCCTTACTTTCCCACCCTCCAGACCTTGACAATCACCATTCTATCCTGTGTTGTATGAGTCTGAGTAATTTAGCTACTTCATATAAGCAGAATCAGGCAGTATTTGTCCTACAGTGACTGTCTCATTTCACTTAGCATGAAGCCCTCCAGGTTTAGCCATGTTGTTGCCTATGCAGGATGTTCTTCCTTTTTAGTGACATTCTGTTGAAAGTATAAACCACATTTTCTTTACTGATTCATCAGCAATGAACATTTGGATTGCTTCCATTTCTCAGCTATTGTGAATAGCACTGTTATGAACACAGGGTGCAAATATCTCCTTGAGAACCTATTTTCAATTCTTTTGTCTACATCCAAAAGATGTATACCAGAAGCAAAACTGTTGCATCATAAGCAAGTTTTAATTTTAATCGTTTAGATGCCTCCATGATGTTTTCTATAGCCATTGCCCCATTTAACATTCTCACCAACAGTGCATAAGTCTAACAATTCCCCCACATCACCACCAACATTAACCTTTTGTGTGTGTGTGTGTGTGTGTTTGTGTGTGTGTATATATATATATGTTAACAGTAACCCTCCTAACAAGTATGATTCAACACAGATGTGATGTGATTTTGGTTTGCATTTCCTGTTGGCCATTCAAATGCCTTTGGAGAAATGTTTATATAAGCACTTGGCCCATTTTTTCTTTAATGGGGTGGAGGTGGCTGGTGTAACAGTTCCATATATATTTAAGAATTAATCCTTTATCAGATATCTGATTTAAAAATATTTTTCCTATTCCTTAGGTTGTCTTTTCACTCTACTATTTGTTCTCTTTGTTGTGTAAAAGCTTTCCAGTTTGATATAGAATATTCAAAATAAGGTAGGAGAAAATTACTAATAGAAATGGAGGGTGGGTCATGGATTTGGAAATTAATGTAATTCTAAGGCTCTTATGTAGTCCACTTATATCTCTATATTCTAGAGATATAACCACTAAAAGAATAAAAATGAAAGGTAAAAATTTCAAACCAATGAAGGGGGGAAATGAGTAGTAAAATTAAAAGGATTCATTTCAATAGACATAAAACAAGAAAATGAAGGAGCTTGGGAAAGATAATCAGTAAATGCAAAATAAAGTGATGGAAAGAAGCAAAAAATGTTAATAATCACAGCCAATTAAAGATAATAAATGATTACAGGAGATGCTGTGAGAGGCACCTATGAAGTCATAAATGCTATCAGAGACATATGATGGGCTTACTCCATGCTATCTGAAATAAGCACCTAGTGAGCAAAATGGTGTCTCTGGGTTTCATAAGTTGATCTTTAAGGGTTCTTTTTTAATCATAAGTGAAAGTGAAGAAAGTGAAAGTGTTAATCACTTTTTAAGACTCTTTGAGACCTCATGGACTGTACCCTGCCAGGCTCCTCTGTCCACAGAATTCTCTAGACAATAATACTGGAATGGGTTGCCATTCCCTTCTGCAGGGGATCTTCCCAACCCAGGGATCAAACTCAGGTCTCCTGCATTGCAGGCAGATTCTTAACTGGCTGAGCCACTATGACAAACCTATAATGCTAAGCTCTTAGCATGTCAAGGCTTCAAGGTGCATAAAACCCCAAACTTCTGAAAGTGAAAGTGAAGTAATCAGTGGTGTCTGACTCTTTGTGACCCCATGGACTGTAGTCTAACAGTCTCCTCTGTCCATGGGATTTTCCAGGCAAGAATACTGGAGTGGGTTGCCATTTCCTTCTCCAGGAGATCTTCCCGACTCAGGTATTGAACCCGGGTCTCCCTCATTGTAGGCAGACGCTTTACCTTCTGAGCCACCGGTATACTTTTCCCAGTTTTAAGCATCACCAAGAAAGTATTTTGAGGGTTTGTTTTACCTATCATATTTCTGGGCCTTATTACAGCATCTGACACTTAACACAACCTCAATAAATAGGTCTTGAATAAGAATAAAAACTCTGGCAGATGTAATATAGTCTTAGGAAAATAATAAAAAAGTTAAACAAGGATAAAAAGTATAGACTGTGATAGCAGATACAGGAACAAAGTTACTAAACTTTATAAAATCCCATACAGTGGGAGATATAAAGTATATACAGAAAGTCATTAATATTTTTCAAAACATGAGAAAAAGAATAATTTTTTCTGATGCATTTGTGTATAAGCAACTCTGATAGAACATAATTCTCAAACTGAAAGTATTGTGTCCAGACAAGATTAACATTTTTTAAAGAAGGAATTATTAAAATTGATATTTTTTATCCCAAGAGAGTTTGTTAAGAAGTACATTTTTATAAGCAAACCATGACTGTATTAACAATATTATTGAGTTTTTTATCCAAAGAATGGACTAGGGACTTTGGTTTCACTTTTCCTTCTGGAAGGAACCAAATAACTTTCATTAAAAGGAGATATACCGTAACCATATTCACTGGAATAAATATTCTTCCTGGCAGGACCTGAGTTTGTGATAAGGGATTTTCTCTACATATCTTGCAAAATCATTTTCTATAGTCTATAGATTAAAGTTTTGCTAAAATAAAGTAGTACAATATTTACCAGAGATGACTTTATTTCACCTAGCCCACAGCAACAGAGAAGATGAATGCTGAGCTTTCAGTAGGTTTGAATTAATTGCTTTTTCTTTAATTCCTAGGGGACCTGCCCTCACAGCCACACATCCCTCCCTCCTTAGTGAATATAGAAAACAGGATGGCTCCATACCTCAGTACCCATGAAAGTACAATGGTTGTTATTTACCTGTGCCATAAGACACTTGAAAAAGATACAGACTTCATCTCAGTTTCAAGCTGTTAAAATTCTACTGGGATCCTTAAGGCCCAATCTGATCCTTCATATCTGAGATGTAGCAGCTCTAAGAGGCTTTAAACTTTTATTTACATATTGTGCTTACCCCAGAAACAATTTAAGACAATTTTTGGGTTTTTTTTTCTTTTTTAATTAATTTTTATTTTTTTAGTTTGTTTTGCTTTACAATACTGTATTCGTTTTGCTACACATCGACATGGATCAGCCACGAGTGTACATGAACTCCCAATCTGTTTCATATGCCTGATCAATAAGATCAGCTGGAGAGCTTGCAAAAGTTCAGATTTGCAGATATATCCCAAGAGGTTATGATTTGGCAATTTGGGGAGACCTAGGACTCTGTGTTTTAAAGTTTTCCCAAGTAACTGTTAAAATCAGACAAGTTTTAGAAATAGTGATTCACTACCTGAACTTGCTTACTACTTCCTCTGCAAACCATATAGTATCCTGCACCCCTAAAGAAGGTAACACACTCTGAAGGATGAGCACATACAGGTAACATGAACCCCAGAGCACAATGACCTTTGCCCAGAGTTCAGAAGAGATCAATGGCAGGATTTGTTTTGGCTTTGTTTAGCCAACATTTATTCAATAAAATGGTCTTGAAAATATCTGCTTTTATTTCTTTATTTTTTTGGAGGCAAGTATGGATGTAATAAAATGTGTGCCTTATTGCAGAAGAAGAGCCATGTGGAGACATAAGAAAGGAAACTTGTAACTCAGTTCAGTTCAGTTCAGTTCAGTCGCTCAGTCGTGTCCGACTCTTTGCAATCCCATGAATTGCAGCACGCCAGGCCTCCCTGTCCATCACCAACTCTCAGAGTTCACTCAGACTCACATCCACTGAGTCGGTGGTGATGCCATCCAGCCATCTCATCCTCGATCGTCCCCTTCTCCTCCTGCCCCCAATCCCTCCCAGCATTAGGGTCTTTTCCAATGAGTCAACTCTTCGCATGAGGTGGCCAAAGTACTGGAGCTTCAGCTTTAGCATCATTCCTTCCAAAGAAATCCCAGGACTCATCTCCTTCAGAATGGACTGGTTGGATCTCCTTGCAGTCCAAGGGACTCTCAAGAGTCTTCTCCAACACCACAGTTCAAAAACATCAATTCTTTGGCGCTCAGCCTTCTTCACAGTCCAACTCTCACATCCATACATGACTACAGGAAAATCCATAGCCTTGACTAGACGGACCTTAGTTGGCAAAGTAATGTCTCTGCTTTTGAATATACTATCTAGGTTGGTCATAACTTTTCTTCCAAGGAGTAAGCGTCTTTTAATTTCATGGCTGCACTCACCATCTGCAGTGATTTGGGAGCCCAAAAAAATTAAGTCTGACACTGTTTCTACTGTTTCCCCATCTATTTCCCATGAAGTCATGGGGCCAGATACCATGATCTTCATTTTCTGAATGTTGAGCTTTAAGCCAACTTTTCACTCTCCTCTTTCACTTTCAGCAAGAGACTTTTTAGCTCCTCTTCACTTTCTGCCATAAGGGTGGTGTCATCTGCATATCTGAGGTTATTGATATTTCTCCCAGCAATCTTGATTCCAGCTTCTGTTTCCTCCAGTCCAGCATTTCTCATGATGTACTTTGCATTGAAGTTAAATAAGCAGGGTGACAATATACAGCCTTGACGTACTCCTTTTCCTATTTGGAACCAGTCTGTTGTTCCATGTCCAGTTCTAACTGTTGCTTCCTGACCTGCATACAGATTTTTCAAGAGGCAGGTTAGGTGGTCTGGTATTCCCATCTCTTTCAGAATTTTCCACAGTTTTTTGTGATCCACACAGTCAAAGGCTTTGGCATAGTCAATAAAGCAGAAATAGACGTTTTTCTGGAACTCTCTTGCTTTTTCCATGATGCAGTGGATGTTGGCAATTTGATCTCTGGTTCCTCTGCCTTTTCTAAAACCAGCTTGAACATCAGGGAGTTCATGGTTCACGTATTGCTGAAGTCTGGCTTGGAGAATTTTGAGCATTACTTTACTAGCATGTGAGATGAGTGCAATTGTGCAGTAGTTTGAGCATTCTTTGGCATTGCCTTTCTTTGGAACTGGAATGAAAACTGACCTTTTCCAGTCCTGTGGCACTGCTGAGTTTTCCAAATTAACTAGCAAGGAATAATTCTTACAGTCACAGTCAAACTTCTGCGATTCAAGTAGGGCAACTCAAGAGCACCGTGGTCCCAGGTTTGGACTTTTCTTGAGAATGCAGGCCACTTTTGTCTTGTTGTTATGTGACTTTAGGATGAAAATCTTTGCTTGTTTAATTATGCAAATTGGTGTCTATTATTGGGCTACTCATATAGTATACTTTTCAGAAATGTTTGTTGAACAAAAGAAAAGTGAAATAGATATCTTAGAAGAACAAAAGTAATAGCTTGCATTAACCATTTTTTAAAAATTTTCCCCATTGGTTTTAATTAAGCTCTTGCTGATTGCAAACTCAAAGAGTTTTATTTTAATATTTTAAATCCTTCCCACAGGTTTTTCACATTATTAATGGATAAAATCTGAATGCTGACGATTATAAGGCACACAAACAAATGATGGTTTATGGAATCAGCCTATATTTACTCAAGATGAAAAAAAGGGTATGAGATAAAAACAACAGATTGTGTTTTTGGTGTGAAGAATAGAGACAGTAGCACTTTTAGCAAAAATAATAATAATAATACAGATTTTTTTTCTTGTGAGAGAACTGCTTTTATGGTAGAGAAGTATTTATTGAGTTTTTGTCTCTTCAGAGATCAATTTATAAGATCTTCCATTGCAGGTTAATAAACCTTATTCTCTTTTCCTTTAAAATACAGGTTATTTCCAAGAAAGTCTCTTATTTATCTCAGAAAACAGATCAATAAATACTATTACAGAGAAAAAGAGATTCCTATTTTCATATGGTTCTTTGAAGTTACAGATGTTACAATGAACATAAACACATTACATACAAATTTTACAAAACAGAAGTCATGATGAGCACATTCATACATGAACCACCTTGAACTTAGAAAACTGTTAGGATAGAAATGTAGTTGGTCTTTTGGTTAGTATTTCACTAGAAGTAATTAGTTATAGGATGGATCATTTCCAGTGGCATTTATTTTCCTGCCAAAAATCGGAATTCCTCAAAATGTTTAGTAGAAAGTCAGCAAAATGCATTATCTGTCTTTATGTTCAACAATGATGCTTCAACATAAAAGATTTCATGTGCAGGTTTGGTAATTTTTTTAAGCATATTACAATGAAACTAAACTGTGGAAAATTCTGAAAGAGATGGGAATACCAGACCACCTAACCTGCCTCTTGAGAAATCTGTATGCAGGTCAGGAAGCAACAGTTAGAACTGGACATGGAACAACAGACTGGTTCCAAATAGGAAAAGGAGTATGTCAAGGCTGTATATTGTCAGCCTGCTTATTTAACTTGTATGCAGAGTACATCATGAGAAACGCTGGATTGGAAGAAACAGAAGCTGGAATCAAGATTGCTGGGAGAAATATCAATAACCTCAGATATGTAGATGACGCCACCCTTATGGCACAAAATGAAGAGGAGCTAAAAAGCCTCTTGATGAAAGTGAAAGAGGAGAAACTCCGGGAGTTGGTGATGGACAGGGAGGCCTGGCATGCTGCAATTCATGGGGTCGCAAAGAGTCGAACACGACTGAGCGACTGAACGGAACGGAATAAAGTACCACTGTGTCTAATCCAACTGCTGTGCTAAATGAGGGGTGGGTGGAGGAGAGGATTGTAGAAAGACAGATAATGGAGACTAGGATGCAAGGTCCATGAAAAGACACTATAAAAATAAACTACAGAATAAGTTAAACATGATCATAGCTGCCCAATTCCGATGTATTGGAATTAGGCTCTATCAATATAGCCTAAAGCTGGAAAGAAATCCAGAGTCATAGAATCTAACATTAACAAGGGGCTTAGGAACAATTTAAAGGACAATGAAAACAAAAAATACTTTGTTCAAGAAAAGGTTTATTTTAGAAATATGAGGAGATTCAAAGAAAGTTGAACAGGCATTGAGAAACAGGCCCTTCTTACACATTTTGTTGCCATGAACACATTGTTGCTGCTAAGTCACTTCAGTCGTGTCCAACTCTGTGCAACCCCCTGGACTGCAGCCTACCAGGCTCCTCCGTCCATGGGATTTTCCAGGCAAGAGTACTGGAGTGGGTTGCCGCCTTCTCCTGAACACATTGGTTGACTCCATACAATTCTCATCAGCTCAGTTCAGTTCTGTCACTCAGTCATGTCCAACTCTTTGCGACCCCATGGACTGCATTACTCCAGGCTTTCCTGTCCATCACCAACTCCTGGAGCTTGCTCAAATTCATGTCCATCAAGTTAGTCCATGACGCCATCCAACCATTTCATCCTCTGTCGTCCCCTTCTCCTCCTGCTTTCAATCTTTCCCAGCATCAGGTCCTTTCAAATGAGTCAGTTCTTCACATCAGGTGGCCAAAATATTGGAGTTTCAGCTTTAGCATGAATCCTTCCAATGAATATTCAGGACTGATTTCCTTCAAGATTGACTGGTGGGTGAAGCTGGAGCCGATTATACACAGTGAAGTAAGCCAGAAAGAAAAACACCAATATATATACTTACACATATATATGGAATTTAGAAAGATGGTAATGATAAACCTGTATGCAAGACAGCAAAAGAGACACAGATTTATAGAATGGCCTTTTGGACTCTGTGGGAGAGAGAGAGGGTGGGATGAGTTGGCAGAGTGGCAGTGTAACATGTATGATATCATAAGTGAAACGAATCGCCGGTCTAGGTTCGATGCAGGATGCAGGATGCTTGGGACTGATGCACGGGGATAATCCAGAGAGAAAGGAGCTTGCTCAAATTCATGTCCATCAAGTTAGTCCATGACGCCATCCAACCATTTCATCCTCTGTCGTCCCCTTCTCCTCCTGCTTTCAATCTTTCCCAGCATCAGGTCCTTTCAAATGAGTCAGTTCTTCACATCAGGTGGCCAAAATATTGGAGTTTCAGCTTTAGCATGAATCCTTCCAATGAATATTCAGGACTGATTTCCTTCAAGATTGACTGGTGGGTGAAGCTGGAGCCGATTATACACAGTGAAGTAAGCCAGAAAGAAAAACACCAATATAGTATACTTACACATATATATGGAATTTAGAAAGATGGTAATGATAAACCTGTATGCAAGACAGCAAAAGAGACACAGATTTATAGAATGGCCTTTTGGACTCTGTGGGAGAGAGAGAGGGTGGGATGAGTTGGCAGAGTGGCAGTGTAACATGTATGATATCATAAGTGAAACGAATCGCCGGTCTAGGTTCGATGCAGGATGCAGGATGCTTGGGACTGATGCACGGGGATAATCCAGAGAGAACGTGTGGGGCGGGAGGGGGGAGGTGGGGATCGGGATTGGGAGTTCATGTACACTCGTGGCTGATTCATGTCAATGTATAGCAAAACGAATACAGTATTGTAAAGCAAAACAAACTAAAAAATAAAAATTAAAAAAAAAAAAAAAGATTGACTGGTTTGATCTCCTTGCAGTCCAAGGGACTCTCAAGAGTCTTCTCCAACATCACAGTTCAAAAGCATCAATTCTTTGGTGCCCAGCTTTCTTTATAGTCCAGTTCTCATTATCTTGTTCTTATTCATTTGACTTATCCTCAAGCAGCAAAAATGGAGGCAAGGCTTGTCAATCATAATGAAAAAGTTAGCACCTGGTATTCATTCTAACTAAACATCACTGGGAAATAGTGAATAAGTTAGAATCTATGCAAGTTCCTGGATTTCTGTGAAAAACATGTAAACTTGAAGACTAGATAAAGATTGGTTTGGTTGTTTTCTTTTTAGTGGGTTAAGTTGCTGGTGGCACGTCTGCTTAGACTAGAGTGGAAAATAAACACAGAAGATGTGTTCTGAGAAAATGTAGTGTTTCCTCAAGCTCTGACTAACATCTCACATTGTCAGAAAGGCACAGAATTGCCTGGCCACTTGGGTGCCTTTTTCCTGTGCTGGTCTGAGAGCATGCTTTCCTTTGATAATAGACACTCATAAATACAAGTCATTGAAATGGTGGGAAGGGGAATACCGTGGCTCCAGAAGCTTTGAGAGGCTTTGAAATTCAATGTGATATCCTTTATGTTGGATAGTGGTTGAAGATCAAGGGCAATCAATCTTGATGCTTTCAAATTTATAGATATTTTGGCTGGAGGGACTGGAGAAGATATATCATTTTGGAATATATCATGTCTGCCCTCTTGTCTTCTTCCTCTCTGGGTCCACATCCTAGTGGAATAGTAGAGAAAATGTTTGCAGAAAGATATCAGCCTCTGTGCCTAATTAGCAGCTATTCAATAATAAATATTCTAAATCAATAGAACAAAAACAAAAGCAGAAATGTCTTCATTTCATGCTATAAATATCTCTTTTTATGATAACCTTTGCTATTTTACCACCTGGAATAAGTATATATTTCACCTCTATCTTATTAAAAAATCACACCTCAGAGAATCTAGGTCATATTTGTTATTATTAATAAACTTAAAATGCCAACTGTTTTCTGTTTGACCTTTTGAAACTCTCTCTCCACCATCCTTCCTATCTCTATGTTGTCTCCTTCAGGTTGTCTCAAATATAGGAAATAAAAATCTTTATCCTGTTAAAATTAATTCCTCCTTCTTTCTTAATTCTGACATAACCTTGGACAGTCTTTTCTCATTGAGCAGAATTAATACACACTTGTTTCAGGCTGACAGAGTCTCTCAGGCCTTTTTTATTTTTTTCTTGTTAATTGTTGCTGCTACTTCATCTTGCAAATTACTTCCCTGTCCCTAGGAAAGGCATCGTCTCTGGATGAGTTTTCATTTAAATCACCATCCTTTTCCTTTGTCCCCCACCATTTCTCATTCCTCCTTTGTATCCCTAATTTCTTCTACCCACCAAATTTTCTTTTAAAAATAACTATTTATCCCTAAAGTGAGATTTTATGCATTCTTATAATTTTATAAAATAAAAATTAGGAAATTTCAGCTTATTTTAGAATGCATAATCTCATGATAAAACAATAAACCTACTAATAAAGAAGTTTTAACATGAAAATAACAAGATCCTTAGCTTTATAGCAGCACTTTTATGATCATTTATAATAATAATTAGTGATCCTTAGGCCTTCAGGCTCCTCTGTCCACAGAATTTTCCTGGCAAGAATACTGGAATGGGTTGCCATGCACTCTGCCAGGGTATCTTCCCAATCCAGGGATCAAACTTGCATCTCCTGTGTCTCCTGCATTGCAGGCAGATTCTTTCCTGCTGAGGCACCAAGGAAGCTCTTAATATGTATAATAAGTAAGGAATGTTTAAATTTATTTAATGGAAATCAGTAGAACAAAAATATAAAATAAGTGAATGTTCTCTCTCAGTTGCTGTGGATTTTAGCCAAATGTTAAGATTATACACCAAATTACATAAAATTTACTTCAAAATATCTATTGATAAATGAATTAATATAACACCATACTTACAAATATTAGAGCTCTAGGGGAAAGAATCTATAAAATATTGAAAGAAGCCATTTAAGTCCTATAAATTCTAGCTAATAGAACAAGTAATTTGCTTTTGATGAAAAGAATAAAGTATTGCTTTTCAAATAGTGCTGACTCTTTAATAGCAGAAAAAAAGAGACCTAATAGCTTTAAAAGAACTGAAGCTAAGGTGCATCAAAGCAAACTACCTTAGTGATTGAGCTTATTTAACACTTACCAGTTGCACATTTTATAAAACTAGAAATATTTCTTTCATTTTTTTAGGAAATTGAGGGTAGGCAGAATTTCAAGTTACTGATGATACCAAAATAATTTGGGAGGAGCAAAATATGACACCCCAAAATGTACCACTTTGGCATTGTGGCTTGTTTTGAACTAAAGGCAGTTAAGACCCAGTAAATTTAGGTCTTTGGTGATAAAGAATCCACCTACAATGTGAGAAACCTGGGTTGATTCCTGAGTTGGGAAGATTCTCCGGAGAAGAGAACAGGTACCCACTCCAGTATTCTTGCTTGGAGAATTCCATGGACAAAGGAGCCCAATTGGTCACAAAGGGTGAGACATAACTCAGCGACTTTCACTTTTCAAATGCAGGAAAAGCTTTTTACCTCCTCTTTAACTGCCTGAGAGAATTTAGACAGGGGACTTAGACCAGGAAGACAGATATTAACAAAGATGACTTTGTACATCAGAAAGACATATGCATGGTCTAGCAAAAATGCTGTTTTTAAACACTTCTTTTGAATTTTTTATTTTGTATCGTTGTAGAGCCAGTTAACAGTGTCATGATATTTTCAGGTGAATAGCGAAGGAACTCAGCCATACAAGTACAGCCAAACATTTGTTGTTCTTGTCTGCCTGTGAATTCTTTCCGTTTAAAGCTCCAGATCCTCACACCTTCTCCTTACTTCAGGATGGCATATAAGCCTTAATTGCCTGACTGCCTCTGCTGCTGCTGCTGCTAAGTCGCTTCAGTCGTGTCCAACTCTGCGCGACCCCATAGACAGCCCACCAGTCTCCTCCGTCCCTGGGATTCTCCAGGTAAGAACCCTGGAGTGGGTTGCCATTTTCTTCTCCAATGCATGAAAGTGAAAAGTGAAGTCTCTCAGTCGCTCAGTCGTGTCCGACTCCTAGCGACCCCATGGACTGCGGCCCACCAGGCTCCCCTCCACCCCGGTCCATGGGATTTTCCAGGCAAGAGTACTGGAGTGGGTTGCCATTGCCTTCTCTGGCCTGACTGCCTCATATTCTTGTAATTCCTATGGGACTCACATATGTAGGCATTTATTACAATGGACATGAGTTTGGGTAAACTCTGGGAGTTGGTGAAGGACAGGGAGGCCTGGCGTGCTGCAGTCCATGGCGTTGCAGAGTCAGACACAACTGAGCGATTGAACTGAAACTGAAACTGAATCTTTTTTATGTCTATTTAATTATGAAATCAGCCAAAGAAACTGGGAGGCAAGAAGGGAGAATTTTCCACCCCTACATGTATAAGATATGCATTACTCAAATACATTAGGTCAATAGGACCAGTGATAGTACACTGTTGATGACCATTTTTGCAAGCGTAAGACAACAAAATTGGAATTTGGAATTTGTGTAAATGGCTATGTTACAGTGTTATGGACTGATCATTGTATTCAAAGAATCCCAAAGAAACTACTATGTAAAATGGCATCTTAAGTTCATAATGGCATCAGAAGCAATCTGCCTGGGTTGGCAGAATTTAGTAAGCTCTGCCAACTTTGAATAAATAAAATTGAGTCCATATTTAGTGTCTTCTGTCATTTAGAAATCACTAATTTCCTGAACAATTATGTCTAACTTTGATCAAAAGAAAAAGGGAAATAGGGTTGGAATATGAATCCAGGATACAATTTCAAATTGTATAACTTGCAAAGTCTAGATTTCTCAGTTTTTTCAAATGGACAAGGTAACATTTGCAACTTATCAAAAGAGCTTAGGGATGTTTAATGAGGTGACATATCTAAAATGTTATCTAGGGGAAAATATTTTTATTATCTCTGCAGATAATGCCTCAGCTTGACTGGAGTGGGGGGAAAGATACCACAAGGTGTCATTGTATTGTGCTAAAGCAATGAACTGCCACCTGCAGGAAATTGGTTTCATGAAAGGCAATGACAAAGAGCACATCAGGATTACATGAAATCAATCAGAAGCAGGCAGGAAGAACACAAGCCAGATGAAGTGGAGTCTTTCATGACAGGCAGGAGAATATATCAAAGACATCCTTGCTAATTTCAAAAAGCCCACTCCCTTCTCTAGAGGTGAGAACATTGCTTCAGACAGCATGCTGGCTCTGCTGGACCTCTGTGAAGATGCTATAGCTCCATTTGTGGGTTTCTTAAAGAATGATTTAGGAATGAAAAGGGCCAACAAGCCTGAATACCATTAATTTAGATCACCAGTGGGAGAGAATTGAATGCACAGTTTTCCACATTTACTTTTCCATCAGGAATTTTGTTATTTAACCAACCAGATTCTTATTTATGTGCTTTAATTCTGAGCTACTATACATTTAAATGCTACTTTCCAAAGAAAAGGCTAAGTAATTCTTCCTTAAATTGAAGAGATACATTTTTGAAAAATAAAATAAATCAATTGAAAGTAGATGGTATATCTATCCTTGAATGGCAACATGAAAGATTAGAAAATGAATGACGGCCAAAATAATGGTTGTGATGGATAGTGGATGATAAACAGAGCTCCATGAAAGCAAATATTTTTCATAGCAAGGTGAGATGCTGTAAAGAAATCTGCTAAGTGCTAGAATCTTAGGAGTTCCTTTCTGAACTCAGTAAAGAACTCAAGTGTTCTAAGCACCCTGAGAAGTCTCAGAAAAAGCATCCTGAGAAATCCCATGGTGCTCAGTGTTCAAGAGCCAAAGACAATGTCATGGAGATTAGACCTTATAACCAGTTGTAGAGAATGGTAAACTGAATGATTAAGTAGCAAACTATAAGAAAATAGATCTGTCATAATGACTGTGTTTCAACATATTGATTATTTTGAAATTTGCTTGCTTGCAGTAGTGATTTAACCTCACTAACCTATAATGTGCTGTTCTCAGTCACTCAATCGTGTCTGACTCTTTATGATCCCATTGACTCTATCTGCCAGGCTCCTCTGTCCATGGAGTTTTCCAGGCAAGAATACTGGAGTGGTTGCCATTTCCTACTACAAGGGATCTTCCCAACCCAAGGATTGAACCACCATCTCTGCATTGGCAGGTGGATTCTTTATTACTAAGCAACCTGGGAAGCCCAACCTATAATAGAGTCATTTTTTAAGTTGAAAAAAATCTCTATTATTTAGTGTAATTAAATTAAATATATTTACAAAGCATATTTTTTTAGAGTAAACATGATTTTCAAATGCACCATCATGTGAGTAAGTATATAAACTTTCCATGTGGTCTAATGTTAAGTTTTACTTATGTCACAAATATAGCAGAAGCATGATGGACATAAAATCCTGATATTTGACTTAGAGTCAAATTTTTCCCCATTTGCCTAGTTACTTCAGTGTCAAAAATTTCATATTCAGGAGGAAAGAGAACAGCACAGTTTCATAACAAAGTGTGATGAGCTAGGCCACAGTGTACCCCATGTAGTTAAGTGAACATTATTCTGAGTGCTTCTGTGAAGCATTTTGCTTTCCTGTGTTTCTAGTCTCCTAACTCACACTCATATTTTGACTTCCCAGTCTCTATAAACAGGTGCATGCTAAGTCGTTTCAGTCATGTCTGACTCTTGGTGACCCTATAGGCTGTAACCCACCAACTTCTTCTGTCCATGGTATTCTCTGGGCAAGAATACTGAAGTGGGTTACATGCCCTCCTCCAGAGGATCTTCCAAACCCAGGGATCAAAGCCACATCTTTTATGTCTCTTGCATTGGCAGGCGAGTTCTTTTCCACTAGTACCACTTGGTAAACCCAATAATAAATCTATAGCTAGAATGTTTATATAGAGGATGTGATAGAATCTATAAAAAGCTATCAAAAATATTTATAATTTTAGTAAGGTTTCAGGTTGTACAATCAATATATAAACATCAATGATATTTCTAAACACTATAGCAGCAACAGAGATTAAAGTTTAAAATATCAAAGATTTGGACACTTTACCAAATAAGATATATTATGGGTGGAAAAGCATGTGAAACAATGTATAGCATTATTAGTCACTATGAAACCCAAGTAAAACCACAATGGGATTCTACTCCCTATCACCTAGAATAGCTAAAAGATACAAGATGGAGCACATCTAGTATTGGCGAGAATGTGAAGGAACTGGAATTTCCATATACTGCTGGCAGAAGAATAAAATGATACAACCATTTCAGAAAACAGTTTAGAAGATTCTTAAAATGTTACACATGTTAGATATTCAACTGCAATACAATCCGACCATTAACTCCCAGGGATTGCTTAAGAAAAATAAAATAATATGTCCACAACAAAGACTTGTATATAAATGTTCATAGTAATTTTATTTGCATGAGTGAAAACTGAAACCACCAAATAGCCATCAAGAAGTGAATGGGTAAACAATGTACTATCAGTTCAGTTCAGTCATTTAGTCATGTCAAACTAGTTGGGACCCCATGGACTGCAGAAGGCCAGGCTTCCCTGTCCATCACCAACTTGCAGAGCTTGCTCTAACTCATGTCCATTGAGTTGGTGATGCCATCCAACCATCTCATCCTCTGACATTCACTACTCCTCCTGTCTTCAATCTTTCCAGGCATCAGGGTCTTTTCCAGTTTCTCAGTTCTTTGCATCAGGTGGCCAAAGTATTGGAGTTTCAATTTCAGCATCAGTCCTTTCAATGACTCTTCAAGATTGATTTCCATTAGCATTGACTGGAGAAGGCAATGGCATCCCACTCTAGTACTCTTGCCTGGAAAATCCCATGGATGGAGGAACCTGTTAAGCTGCAGTCCATGGGATCGCAAAGAGTTGGACACGACCAAGTGACTTCACTTTCACTTTTCACTTTCATGCATTGGAGAAGGAAATGGCAACCCACTCCAGTGTTCTTGCCTGGAGAATCCCAGGGATGGAGGAGCCTGGTGGGCTGTCGTCTATGGGGTCACACAGAGTTGGACACGACTGAAGCGACTTAGCAGAAGCAGCAGCAGCAGCATTGACTGGTTTAATATCTTTGCAGTCCAAGGGACTCTCAAGAGTCTTCAACGCCACAGTTCAAAAGCATCAACTTTTGACACTCAGCTTTCTTTATGGTCCAACTCTCACATCCATACATGACTACTGGAAAAACCATAGCTTTGACTAGCTGGACCATTGTCAGTAAAATAATGTCCACTTTTTAATATACTGTCTAAATTTGTCATACTTTTTCTTCCAAGGATCAAGAGTCTTTTAATTTCATGGCTGCTATCACCATCTGCATTGATCTTCCAGCCCAAGCAAACAAAGTCTGTCACTGCTTCCATCATTTCCCCATCTATTTGCCATGAAGTGATGGCACCAAATGACATGATCTTAGTTTCTTGAATGTTGAGTTTTAAGCAGTTTTTCACTTTCCTCTTTCACTTTCATCAAGAGGCTCTTTAATTCCTCTTTGCTTTCTGCCATAAGGGTGGTATCATCTCCCTATCTGAGGTTACTGATATTTTTCTCAGCAATCTTGATTCCTGCTTGTGCTTCATCCAGCCTAGCATCTCACATTATATACTCTGCATATAAGTTAAATAAGCAGGGTGACAATATACAGTCTTGACATATTCCTTTCCCAGTTTGGAACCAGTCCACTGTTCCATGTCCTAGTCCAGTGGTTGATTCTTGACCCGCATATAGGTTTCTCAAGAGGCTGGTAAGGTGGTCTGGTATTCCCATCTCTTTAAGAATTTTCCACAGTTTGTTGTGATCCACACAGTCAAAGTCTTTAGTGTAGTCAATAAAGCAGAAGTAGATGTTTTTCTGGAATTCTCTTGCTTTTTTGATGATCCACTGGATGTTGGCAATTTGATCTGTGGGCTATCCACACAATGAATTGCTATTCACAAAGAAATAAAACATTAATGCACATGATATCATGGGCGAATCTCTAAATAATGAGGCTAAGTGAAAGAAGTAAGTATATATTATATGGGTCACCTACATAAAATTTCAGATAGTAAAAATCAATTTTATTGAAAGCAGATAGATTATCTGGGCATGGGGGCAGGGGAAGCATTCGTGACTAGTGGAAGGAAGGGATTATTATTAGGCAGGTTGAAAACTCTGAGAAGCAATGAATACTTGCTTTATCTTAAGGTCTTCACAGATACATGCATAGGTCAACATTTATCGAATTGTGCTCTTTAAAAATGCATGTGTGCTTTGCTTAGTTGCTCAGTTGTGTCCGACTCTTTGTAACCCCATGTACTGTAGCCCACCAGGCTTCTCTGTCCATGGGGATTCTCCAGGCAAGAATATTGGAGTTATTGCCATGCCCTCTTCCAGGGGATCTTCCCAACCCAGGGACTGAACCCAGGTTTCCCGCATTGCAGGAGCTATCTAAGCTACCAGGTAAACCCTGATGTAAAAACAGCAGCTAATTGTATTCTGATTATACTT